>JABUQX010129136.1:0-10000 GCA_015478945.1 Trachelipus rathkii | reverse complement strand
AGCAAATCAAAATTACAGATATTTTGATCATGTGAGAAGCGCGACTTAAAAATACGTCTGTTTCTCTTTCAGTAGTTTCCAGCCGAAACTGGGATAAAAAACTGAGTGAACCTCAGAAAATAAGAGGAAGAAAAGGTATATTAAAAGGTAAAAGATATATTAAAGTGAGGTGAACTTTAAACTGACTATTCTACGCACTTTCAGATCTGTCCTTAATGTCTTAAAAAAGTGAACAACATTAATGAAATTGTTTGTATCGTAGACAAAGTGATAGTAACTCACGAGATAAGCTCACCCTTAATTATTATTTATCATAGTAGTAAGAGAGTTAAAGAGAGACTATTCCAATTATGCAGTGAACATGTTTGATTAACGGTATTTTTGTATCAAGTCATGACAAAAGGTTTTTATATGTAAATTTAAGTTATGCAAAGTCACGAATCTTCTTTTGTTGTTACATTGTTATCCTAATATATAACTGAAATTTTTGTGAATTTTACTGTTCTTGCAAAAATTCTGAGGATTACTTTTAGTGGCGATAAAAAAAAAAGTTGGAAGAATTAGTGTATGACTTCATATGAAGAGTTCTTATACCAAACTGACTGATTTCTTACATCCAAGTATGCAGAGACGGTAGAAAATTATTTCCCAGCTCCATTTTAAAATACCGAACTCTTGTCGACGGCACATTGTACTATACTCCGGACTTATTTATTGTATTGCGAATGTTTTTTTTTTTTTTTTGGGGGGCTCCAACTCTACCCAAAAAATTTCTTTTACATCGTCTTGTTTCAGCTTTAGTGAGATGATAAAAATTTTAATGTTTCACACTTCTAGCTATTTCTTATATAGTATTCAGACTTGGTTCCATATTCCCAAATGTTTCCTTTTAGTAATGGTTTATACGCTTTGTCGAAAGTGAAAACTGAATCCACCATTTTCCATACCTTATTTTACAGCCATCTTATTAAACACACTCGGAAAAAATGTGATTTTAAGCATTTCTTTTCTTATTATCATCTTCTTATTTCATCTAACCCCCCCCCCCCCCACGCCACCCTACCCCCAAAATGCGTGCGTGTTACTTACGCATTCTTTATTCTTAATCTTAATGAAGCTCAATAGAAGAATTTTTGCAAGATTTTTCCGTCTGCGACATTTTTATTTATTGTGACGTCACTATCGCATTCAGTGATACAGAATAATTAACGATCTGCTTCTCTCTCTCTCTCTCTCTCTCTCTCTCTCTCTCTCTCTCTCTCTCTCTATATATATAGTTATAGTTATATATATATATATATATATATATATATATATATATATATATATATATATATATATATATATATATATATATATATATATATATATATATATATATATATATAATTTGATGGAAGGAATTTCACAGTACATTTCAGTTTTATTTTGTTCTGAATAAAGTGTATGTATATATATTATATATATATATATATTATATATACATATACATATATAGTATATATATAGTATATATATATATATATATATATATATATATATATATATATATATATATATATATATATATATATATATATACAAAAGTGATAGTTCATCTTCATCTTATCTGGACTATAATAAATGAACTTAATGGTGTGTAAATTTGACAAGATCTTTTTCAAATATTATTGACAAATTTTTAGTCCTATTTAATGAATGGCACTCTGAAGGAAAGAGGAAAACACCTTCATATTGATGTGAAAGATGATGATGATGATATATGTTGAGAATGAAAATTAGTGATCCTAACAGGTATTATCATCTAGAACGCTATCAAATGAATAATCTTATATCCCACAAATTTAGAAATCAAATATATATATATATATATATATATATATATATATATATATATATATATATATATATATATATATATATATATATATATATATAAACAGTGAGATTGTTTATATATATATCTATATAAATATAGCAGATATATATATATATATATATATATATATATATATTCAAATTACTGACGGAGATAGTTTGTAATAAAATATAGGATGGTCGGTATCTTCCATCATTTTCAGTTAGGTTTGGCGTAGCACCGGAATTTTCTCGCACCGCACCGCATCGGAGTAAGCGTACCAAGCACCGCACTAAAAGTCATTTTTATCGCACCAAATCTCTATGTTCCAATGTGCACCACACACCGCATCGCACCTCTATAACTTTAAAATCGCACCGGCCCCGGGACAATTGCGTACCGCACCGCACCACACCACACCTAAATGAGCCCCCCAAGCACCGCAACCGGTGTGTCGGCCAACCCAACTATCAATGTTTTTTTTATGTTTAAGTTTAGTAAAGATATAACATTATGATTAAATGTGATATTGAAATATGAAATTTAGCAATTCAACTTCTTATACATAATGAAATAAAAGCCATAAAAAAAGTGAAATAATAAAGAAAACATAAGCAATTTTAATGTTAAGAAGATTCTATGAAAGAAAATCCTAGAGTTTGCAAGGACATAAATAGAAAGATAGAAGGATATTGCACCAGGAGGATTAATGATGTTCCTACGAAGTTTCAATATGTTTTTGACAACAACTATTTATTTGTTTGATGAGTCAACTATTTATTTGTTTGTTCTGTTTCATTGTTTGCTTATCAATAACATTCGTTTATGAGCAGAAAATTTCTTTTTTTGTTGATCACAGGATAACATGAGTAGTGCTTTGTTTAAATATGACAGTGTATTCTTATTACTTCTTATCAGTCCTCAAAAGAACCGTTATCATTTTAAACTTTTATCATTTTATACAAACGGTGTAGTTTTGATTGATTATTTGATTCTATAATATTATTGATTTAAAATTTAGATTTAAAAAAAAAAGATTTCTCAGATCAGCTTTTAGAAATAAATTTTATCGCCTTTTTATTTGGTAGATTTAATATATTAACAACATCAAAGTCTAGTTACGGCTTCTCAACAGAAAAAAGAGCCCTTAGCCTGTATTATAATTCTGCAATCAAATTTAAGCATCATCTCGTTTTTCTTTCAAATTCTAAATATACTAGTATACCCCTCTTCCCTTCCCGTATTGGTAGTACGAATAATGTAAAGGTCTTAAATGCATTGCCTTTTAAACAATTACCTAAAGAACAAAATTAAAGAAGTAATATACAAACTGAATGTTATGAAAGAAACTGAGACTAGATACAGGGCATAGTAGCAGTGAAAGTGATAAAGCTGCAAATAATGATGAGGATGGGAAGTAGATCCAAACGATGAAGATGGTGATGTTTTCACATCAGGTTCCAAATTCTAGACCTGTAGACGTTTATAAACCATTTTATCGAAATTCACCATACTACATAAATAAGAGTACAACCATATTACCGTTTCAATTTTCTCATTCTCATTAATACAGTATTACTATAGTGCCGTATCCACTTGAACGTTGGCAACCATAAAATACCAACCACGTTTCTCTTCCTTTTGCTTTGCCATTATCAATATAGTCCTACTTTTTGTCACTGCTGCTGAGCTGGTTTTCTTTTTATCTTTATTTTTCTTATTTTTGCTAACTCCAACTCTGACATTTTACAATTGATCGGCTCCTACTCCATCATTTGAAATTTTATTTTTTTTTGTTCAGACTCCTACTTCACCCCTTCCCCCCCCCAATTTTTTTTCTCATACCCCAGCTTTGCAACAACCCTGCTTTTCATTAACACTCTTCATCGACATATTTTACCAATTCATTTATTGATCATCCTCTTAATTTATACAAACTTGTCTTGTAGTTCAGTTGGTAAAACCCTGCGCTGGCATTCCCTGTAACCCTGGATCGAATCTGTCGAGAAGCAAAACCAAGTCTGTGTTATGTAAACTAAATCGACTGTACGGCCCAAATCACTCACTCTATTACTCATACCAATGCTGTGATGAATCAGAGGTTGCGATTCATGACAGAGGTCCTATATTCCTTCCAGAGTAACAGAAACCAACCAAACCAAGCATATATACTATATATATAAAATATACTATAATATATATAATAGATATATAATATCATATATAAATATACTACTTATATATATAATAAATAAATATATATATATATATAATATATTCAGTGGCGTACCCTGGAAGCAATAAACATGGTAGCGCAGCATTTTTATAATAATAAAATTATATATATATATATATATATATATATAAAAATATATATAATAAATATAATATTAATATAAAAAATTAATATATTTAATATTATATATATATAATATACTATATAATAATATATAAATCATATATATAGCAACGAAAACATCAAGAAAATCATTTTAATAATTATAATACGTACCATTTATTTCGTCATGCAAAAGCTTGTTCATCTATATTTACCCAAATACTGTAATTAAATCACATTCCAATGATTAATTTCCTTAGCCTATCATTTTTTTAAAATAAAGACTCTCGTTTTATAGATAAGTTTTAAAGCCCGTTTTTTCCTTAATATAACAATCTACACTTACCCATATGCATATT
This sequence comes from Trachelipus rathkii, assembly GCA_015478945.1. Lineage (NCBI taxonomy): Eukaryota > Metazoa > Arthropoda > Malacostraca > Isopoda > Trachelipodidae > Trachelipus > Trachelipus rathkii. The sequence goes on along the minus strand of JABUQX010129136.1, from coordinate 5,445 downwards.
CCACTACATCTTTATTTTATATAATGCTAAATACCAACTTAAATAAACTATATAAAATTAATATCAATATCAGATCATCAAACATTCGACACAAAAATTTCAAAGAAACTGCCACAAGCCATCACCATTCGTACATATTTACGGAAATATCGAGAACGAAAATTTCAATATATCATCGATTTATCCTTTCTATCGCTACTTATTATAGTTAGGACAGACTAGCCCGCTCCTTTATAAGTTGACGTGAAAACTATAGATATATAACTTATATATATATATATATATATATATAATAATATATATAATATATAATATCATATATAACTATATATAATAATATATATATATAAATATATATAAGCTATATATATATATAATATATATAATAATAATATATACTATATATATATATATATATAATATATATATAGTATATATATTATAAAAATATATATATATATATATATATAATTTATATATATATATATAATATATATATTATATATATATATATATATATAATATAATATATATATATATCTATATATATATATATATAATATATATAATAATATATACTAATATATAAGATATAAATATATAATATATATATATAATATATATATATATATTATATATATAATATATATATATATATTATATATAGATATATATATATAATATATATATATATATATATATATATATATATATATATAATAATTAGGAATTTTACCGAACCAGAAAAGATCCGCAACGATAACGATACCGAATACCTCTATTTTCTTTAGGTGCCCGAATACCGATACCGATACCGATACCAATACTTGAATTAATATAATAATACACAGTAATAAGATAGAAGCATTTGTGCATTGCTAGGCAACTCAAGATTGCATCCTTTGTACAAACATACTTAGTCATTATATTTCATATTTGGTTGCTGCCCAAAGCATTATTCCATTAAATTATTATTCAAGGGAAAATAATTCATTGCACAAATATAATAATAATAAACTTTTTTCTATTTTTGTGTTATTAAAACAATTATTCTCATTTCCATTTTCAAGTAAGTATTAACAACAGCTTTAGCCTAACCCCTATGCTATTTACCCTTTAACCATGATACCAAATTACCACAGAATAAGACTCTCTTAAACTACCGCGCTACAATATTAAAGAATAAAAAATAAATGCATAATAAAGACCTCAATTAATCAGTCGAAAAGTTCAAAATAAAAAAACCGCTATTAACACTCAAAGACACTGAACATAAACTAATAATACTCCTTTAAATAATATCATTACAATACTCAAATCCTCAAAAAAATTCACAAATGTCGATGGCAAAAAAACATAAGCTTTCACTAGTATCTGCGAGAGGACTTTCCTTGTTTGAGTTGTTTACACCTACCTAACCCTAACTATTACAATACGGCCTCTCTCTCTCTCGCACTATAAGGATCCGTGCTGATAATTATTGCCTGCAACACGATAATAATGAAAACACCTTTGCGCCCATTCATGCCACCGCATGAAAATATTCTCTTCTGTAGGCTCTATGTTTTCGTAGATCCTCATCTCCTATTTCACAGACTCAAATTTCAATTATCTTATGCTCCATGATGACTGCTTTTTCAGCTTTACTATGAGTTTCCATGTTGATTCCTTGAAGATGAATGAATGTCAATGCAATTATCGCCATGAAACTTTATCAAAGTCTAAACATATCTCAAATTCCTCAGCGTTCAGTAGTTACTTCTTTGAAAAGCCACCATCCGTCCACTATCACTTGCTGCTGACAGGGTTGCAAATATAAGGCGGCTTCATCTTCTCCTGTCTCTTTGTTGTTCTTTTTGTTTTTTTGTCAAGCCGAGGTAAGCTCCTCCGTTACTTGCTATTTTAATGCATGTCTAAAGTGGTTCAACCGTCGGAGGTGCCATTCTGTGCGGGTTTTCAGCTAGCCTTAAGGAATTCCTCTAGTAGAACCTTTTATTTTACTTATTTTTACAGTTGCACCGCCGCTCACGGCAGAACCCTATTCAAGGATGGTTGCGAACGCCCAACAAAATCCATCTAACCGCAAATTACGCAGCATGACACACGACGACCAGGCCTCTCTAAATTGACGGGAACATTAAACTTGAGTAGGAAACACAGATGATTGAAGAGAATTCCACAGAACAGATGTGGCAGGAAAAAAACAGCACTGCACTCGAACCCAGTCTGGATTCACTCAACTTCAACACAAACTTCACTGTTGCCGACACACCACCCCCTTGCTCGCTCACGAGGCGTCGTAAAGGTGGTAGTACGGCGATGCGATACGTTCCCCTCGACACCTTGCCTCTACAGTACCATCATAGAAAATGGATAAACCCAACCATCGCGCCCGCAAAATAAAAATCACAGTTGAACTAGACAAAGTAACAGGACAGTTATAATTCTTTTGCCATTGACTCACCCCTATCCAAAAGCCGGGGATGAAACCAGAGCGCCCGCCCCCCACAGAATGAGACAGTACTCCATACAAGGCGATTGAGACCCTGATATAGGTGATCATAACTGAAGAAAGAAAAAAGTCCGCACTCTAAACCAGAACTCCCAGTTTCCTTTGAGGCCACCCCTAGCAACCACCTAGTGCTGATTCGAGGTCTTCAAAACATTTTAATCTTGCTTCTATGATTAAGTCACAGATGTTTAATTGCTTCAACACGAGAGACGAGAGAACGGCTCGAAAGACCATAAAAATTTAAACCACCCAAAGTAATGTTTCCAACAATGGGCATTTTAATACAAGAATTAAAATTTCACAAGCATCTCGAGACGAAACCCAAACCCCTGAACATTCATAATCCAATCAAGCTAGAGAATAGAAAATCGGAAAGATTACAACGAAGAATCTCTAGACAGTAACATAAAGAGCCAAGAATTGATATGAATGCAAGACAGAAATGGTCAAGTCATCGACATATGATTGAATAGAGGAGAGCAGGCAGTGAGAAATCATGATGAAAGCAGGAATAAAGTATGTATATAAATCCAACAGAACACCTGAGGCAAACACCACATATTATGACAGAAAAAGAAAGAATCGCTCCATCAACCAACCACCGAACATTGAGCAATTTGACAAAACAGCTAGAACATAAGTAAGCAAAGCAGAATAAGGAACCCTAAAGGAGGAGCTTGGAGAGCTAATGACAATCGCGATGCCATTACCCGGTCAAACATGCGCATATTTGGATATGTCCAACCGCAACCACACAAAGTCTCTCCCGTATTCCTAAGGCCGGAAAACCACAAATCTTAAATAGGACTACAGTATAATCGCCAGTAAGATCTCGAGCACGCAAACCACTGCCCCGAAAGCACGAAAATATAATGACAAAGAAAGAGTTCCAGATGATCTAAGAAGTGAGAGAATGAGAAGGGTTTCAAAGATCTTAGACAAGCGATAAAGTTGAGAGCTATAGGGCGATAGTCTGAAAGATCAGAGCGGGCATCATTCTGTTCGCAATAGGTTGACATATGCGCGCTTCCAACACTGAGGAAAGATATTGTAATAAGACAAAGAGAGTGTAGCTATTGACGAGAGGGCCAGCACGCAAGCACACCCCTCAAAACTCGAAAGCAGGAATCTCCAATCCGCCCACCATAGATCTCAGGACTCATGCACCCCGATCAAAATGAAATGACAGGTAAAGCATAGGACCACCTGAGAGGATAAATAGAGGCAAGAGAATTACCAGAATCGTTTCCACGGTTGCAAATTAGAGGAAAATAGGCAGGCCAAAGAGATGTATTGGCCTTTTCCAGTGGAAGTATTAACACAACATCAGAGCAAATAAGAAGAGGAAAAAATATTTACAGAATGTTAGAAATGTTTTGGCAAGACGCAGAAACATTTGATCCATTATGGATTAAAACCTCAAGCGATGTCAAGCGCATTCTCCTTTTAATGAAATAGTCCAGCTTTTAGCTCGTCGAACAGCGTATCCCTGCAACAATCGAGCCTGAATAAAATTGCAAGAGTCAGAGAAACGCAGAAAATTTCTTTCCACACCCATAGTTTGCTCTAGCCTAATGCCAGGTAACAAGCCACCCATCGAACCATGGGATTTTGACGAGAAAAGATTTACGTCCATGAAGGAATCGAAATCTGCTCATTCCATTAAATTACAGTTCCCAACTTTATCGGCGAATCTGGCATCTACTTAAAGATCAAAAATAGACAGTCACTTCAACATACAATTAAGCCGTAGAAGCAACGCCCAAATCCTCCCATTCGCCTCATCAAAGTGCCAGAAAACCCACATAGGGCAGAGGAACATTGGCAGAGAAAGTATTAAAATTAAAGTGATAAAGTTGTGCAATCCAGATTTTACCGTAGACCGAATAAAGCTCTCATATATACCTAAGAAGAAACACATTAACGGCTATGAAAACCATATTCGTCCCACCTAGTCGTGCCCCAAGAAATCGCCCCTTGGACATCCCTCGAATTGTGTAGCGTTATCTTAAATCAGTGCTCCAGATCGTTGAGAAACGAATGATTCGGCTCTCCCAACCTAATAACATCACGATCAGCGAACCCAACCATATATCCATTTATACATTGAAATCCCCCGGAAATAGCCAGGACCTCATATCATTTAGATCCAATTACAACCCACCGCAAACATAGACCTAAATAAACAACTATCCGTTAAATAGAACGCGCAATCGCACCTCTAATACAAGTATATACGCCCATAATACGCTATATTCACCAAAAAGAAGTAGAAACATCATGTTCCTAGAGAACACGAGCAGAAGCATAATACAGTTGTATAGAAGAAGAAAGATTTCTAAAGCCACAGAACATCGACATTAGGAGATTCGAGATTCAAGACTTGTATAGGAATTTTTATTTACATAGCACATACTCCACCCTTTCAAACGAAATTATAAAATAAGAATAGTGGATATACTTAAACGAGTAAGTATGACTATCTTACCATCAGGCGTCTCGCGACAAGATCATAAAACTAGGTTAGAGTTAGAGAAGTATATATCCATGGCATACACAGTTAGAGTGCAAACCATAGTGAAAGTCAAAGAAAGCCACGCCTGTGCAAATCTGCTATCCATACACGCACACGCACACTCCAACACGCACACGCACACGCACACGCACAACGCACACGCACACACGCACATGCACACGCAATCACAAAAAAAACAAAAACAGACAATAAACAAATAGACAAAAACCAAAGTAGAAATGAGGAAAATTTATTTACGCTAAAAACCTAAATTTTAAAACATACAAACCCTCATTACAGCAAATACTAACATACGAATAAATCCAGAAAGTTTAAAAACACTCACGCACTCCCATGCTCTCACAAATTGCGCTACAAAAAAAAAGTAATAATCTGTCATAGTAAAAAGAGGTACTCG
>JABUQX010129135.1:0-40796 GCA_015478945.1 Trachelipus rathkii | reverse complement strand
CATGTACTTCGTTCGGTTACTCAGTTTGGGTGTTTAACCGTTTTCGCATTTGCTCGTGAAACGCTTTCGCGTTTTCGTGCGCCCTTTAAAGGTCAGGTATGCGTGGTTGTGGCATTATGTCCATCCTAGGGAAACATTGAAGAGAGTACGATTTTTGGGATAATCTGAATGATGTTCTGGATAGGGGAGTAGGAACTTCAGATTGATAGTGTTGGGGACCTGAATGGTTGGATAGGTGATCAAAAAGGGATGGGTATAACAGGTGGTTTTGGGGTGGCGGAGAAAATGAGAATGGTAGGAAGGTGATTGATTTCTGTGAAGAGGTATGTGTAAGTAATACTTTCTTTAAACACAAGAGTATCCATAAGTATACTAGAGTTGGTGTAGGTAGAGATAGTATCGAAGTGAAAAGTATGATTGATTTTGTGTTGGTGAAGAAGGAGATGTTGAAGTATGTGTTGGATGTTAAATCAGTGAGGGGTTTAGGAATGGGATTATCGGATCATTATGTTGTTCTATGTAAAATTAAGTTAGTGGGGGCTTGGATGGAGAGGAAGGTGATACGAAAGGAAGTAGGTAAAATTAAGAGTGAGAAGTTAAGTGAGCAAGACAATAAGGATAAGTATGTAAGAGCTCGCTAGTAAATCGGTTGAATGTGAACAAGTTGATACTGAACAAATCTGGGGGCAAATGAAGGAAGCAATTGTTAGTAGTGCAAAGGAAGTGTGTGGATGTGGTAAAGTAGGAAGTAAGAATGTTAACAGCGAATGGTGGAATGAAGGTGATGAAAGCGGTTAAAGTAAAAAAAATGCGTGGTTAATTGTGCTAAAGCAAATGATGAAGTTTCAAAGAAAGGTGCATGAAAATATATGGAGGAAGAGAGAAAGACTAAAAGGTGCATACGTGGGAGAAAACAAAAGAGGTAAATGAACAGTTTGGAAGGAGGATGAATGAGGACATACAAGGGAATAGGAAGCTCTTCTGGAAGGAAGCGCGAAAGGTTAAGAATGAGAATAAGGGGAATCTGCTTAGAATAATGAATAGGGATGGTGCTTTTGTAACTGATGAAATGGATGTGAGGGGAGTGTGGAAAGAACACTTCGAAAATCTGCACAATATTAACAGTAATGATGAGGTGTTAGTGAATGTATGTGGTTTTGATGGTGCAAGAAGGAATAGGTATTTTAGGGATGAGGTTATTAGTAAGGAGGAGGTAATGGGTAGGGTGAGAAAGTTGAAAATGGTAAATCTGCAGTATAGATGAAATTACTGGTGAAATGATCAAGAACGAGGCGAGATGGTGATTGATTGGATTTGGAAGTTGTGTAATAAAGCGTTTATGGAGGGTATAGTTCCAAGGGATTGGAGGAGAGCGGTAATAGTACCCTTATATAAGGGTAAGGGAGAAAAGGGGAACTGTAGAAATTATAGGGGAATAAGTTTATTGAGTGTTGTAGGGAAGGTATATGCTGGTATTTTGGTCGAAAGAGTGCGTCGAGTGACTGAGGGACTGATTAGTGAAGAACAAGGTGCGTTTAGGAGTGGTAGAGGATGTGTGGATCAAATCTTTACATTGAAACAAATGATTGAGAAAATGAGGAGAAGAAGAATAAATTATATTTAGGTTTTATGGATTTACAACAGGCGTATGATAGAGTTAATAGGGAAGCTTTATGGCAGATATTAGTGATATATGGTGTTGGTGGTAGGCTTCTGAATGGAATCAAAAGTATGTATGACGATAGTGAAGCGTGTGTAAGAATATATGGTGTCAATGGTGATTGGTTTAGGATTAATAGCGGAGTGAGACAGGGTTGTGTTATGTCTCCTTGGTTATTCAATTTGTATATGGATGGGGTTATGAAAGAATTCGAGGTGGGGATGGCAGGAAATGGTGTTAGAATGATGGAGATGAGTGGAGGGTGCCCTACCTATTATATGCGGATGATTTGGTTCTGTGTGGCGAATCTGAAGAGAGTTTGAGAGGATTGGTAGAGAGATTTGGCAGGGTATGTAAAAGGAGGGGTTTGAAAGTAAACGTAGATAAGAGTAAGGTTATGGTTGTGAGTGAGGACAGTCCTCAGTGTGAAGTTATGTTAGATGGTGAGCAGCTGGAGCAAGTGTCTGAGTTTAAATATTTAGGGTATGTGTTGGATGAGAAGGGAACGGATGATGCAGAGTGTAGTAGGAAAGTTGTGAATGGCAGGAAGGTTGCTGGTGCAATTAAATCGTTGGTGAATGTAAAGGGACTAAGTCTTGAGTGCGCTAGAGTCTTACATGAGGGTATGTTGTTACCTGTGTTATTGTATGGTTGTGAGACTATGGTCTGGAATAAGAAATATAGATCTAAAGTTCAATGTGTTCAGATGGACAATCTTAGAGGCATGCTAGGTGTGAGAAGAATTAATAAAATGAGGAATGAACATATTAGAGAATTGTGTGGTGTGAAGAAAGGGGTAAATGAGAGAATAAATGAAAGTATGTTGAAATGGTTTGGTCACGTGGAAAGGATGAATGATAGTCGGTTGGTTAAGCGGATGTATAGTGGAGTGTGTGTTGGGAACCGACCGGCTGGGAGACCGAAGAGAAAGTGGATTGAGTCGGTGAACGAATGTCTGAAGGAGAGAAATGTGAGATAATTTGGCAGAGGCGAGAATAAAGGTGCATGATAGGAGAGAATGGCGGGGTTTTGTATGGGGGCATGGTTTTGGCCCACCTGGGCCAAGGGATGAATCCTTACATTGACGATTTACGATAGTGAGGGTCCGTCGCGGTCCCATGAAGCTTTAGGGTGGATTTTCTGTCTGTGACAAGCTTTCACTAATTAATGGTACAGAGGGGGCGGTAAGGCTGGGCTTTCTTTTCGACATTTGTCATACTCTAATACTGCTTTTCTTTTCCGATGCTTGTAGCGATCCTTACTCCCAATCTTGGGAAAATAAGGTTAGGTGAAGAAAGAAGAAAGATATATACTGGTATATAAAAGGTTAAGAATGAGAAGGGGAATCTGCCTAGAATAATGAATATGGATGGTGCTTTTGTAACTGATGAAATGGATGTAAGGGGAGTGTGGAAGGAACACTTCGAAAATATGCATAACATTGGCAGTAAAGAAGAGGTGATAGTAAATGTGTGAGGGTTTGATGGTGCAAGAAGGATTAGGTATTCTGGGGATGAGGTCATTAGTAAGGAGGAGGTAATGGGTAGAGTGAGAAAGTTGAAGAATGGTAAATCTGCAGGTATAGATGAAATTACTGGTGAAATGATCAAGAACGGAGGCGAGATGGTGATTGATTGGATTTGGAAGTTGTGTAACAAAGCATTTATGGTATAGTTCTGAGGATTGGAGGAGAGCAGTAATACCCTTATATAAGGGTAAGGGGGATAAGGGTAACTTTAGGAATTATATGGGAATTAGTTTATTGAATGTTATAGGGAAGATATATGCTGGTATTTTGGTCGAAAGAGTGCGCCGAGTGACTGAAGGACTGATTAGTGAAGAACAAGGTGCATTTATAAGTGGTAGAGGATGTGTGGATCAAATCTTTACATTGAAACAAATGACTGAGAAAATGAGAGAGGATTAGAAGAATAAATAATATCTAGATTTTATGTATTTGCAACAGGCGTATGATAAGATTAATAGGGAAGCTCTATGGCAGGTGTTAGGGAAATATGGTGTTGGTGGTAGGCTTCTGAATGGAATCAATAGTATATATATACTATTGATTCCATTCAGAAGCCTTCCACCAACACCATATTTCCTTAACACCTGCCATAGAGCTTCCCTATCATAATACGCCTGTTGCAAATACATAAAATCTAGATATTATTTATTCTTCTAATCCTCTCTCATTTTCTCAGTCATATATGATGATACTGAAGCGTGTGTAAGAATAAATGGAGTCGAAAGTGATTGGCTTAATATTAATAGCGGAGTAATGCAGGGATATGTTATGTCTCCTTGGTTATTCAATTTGTATATGGATTGGGCTGTGAAAGAACAAGAAGTGGGGGTGGCAGAGGATGGTGTTAGAATGATTATATATAACTATTATATGCGGATAATTTGGTTTGTGTAGCGAATCTGAAGAGAGTTTGAGAGGATTGGTAGAGAGATTTGGCAGGGTGTGTAAAAGGAGGGGTTTGAAAGTAAACGTAGATAAGAGTAAGGTTATAGTTGTGAATGAGGACAGTTCTCAGTGTGAAGTTATATTAGATGGTGAGCAGCTGGAACAAGTGTCTGAGTTTAAATATTTAAGATATATGTTGGATTAAAAGTTAATGGATGGGATGATGCAGTGGGTAGTAGAAAAGTTGTGAATGTCAGGTGGGTGGCTGGTGCAATTAAATACTTGGTGAATGTAAAAGGAACTAAGTCTTGAGTGCACTAAGGTTTTAGATGAGGGTGTGTTGTCACCTGTGTTAATGTATGGTTGTGAGACTATGGTCTGGAATAAGAGGTATAGATCTAAAGTATAACGTGTTTAGATGGACAATCTTAGGGACGTGTTAGATGTGAGAAGAATTGAAAAATGAGGAATGAATGTATTAGAGAGTTGTGTGGTGTGAAGAAGGGGTAAATGAGAGAATAAATGAAAGTACATTGAGATGGTTTGGTCATGAGGAAAGGATGGATGATAGTTGGTTGGTTAAGCGGATGTATAATGGTGAGTGTGCTGGGAATCAACCGGCTGGGAGACTGAAGAAAAAGTGGATTGAGTCCGTAAAGGATTGCCTGGACAGGGTTCACACTGAAATTTTGAATTTGATTTCCCTGATTTTCCCTGACCAGCGTGTTCGTTACTTTTAGCATATAAAATATCTATTAATCATTATTGCAGCCTATTTACTCAGTTCATACATTAAATTATTGAAAATTTACTTTAGAAACTGTTCATCATCATGGATGAATTTAAAAAAATTATTTTTTTTAGTAATCAGCCTATACCTTCCCCATAGCCTTCCAACGCACTCCTTTTTTTTTCCAAAAGTAAACAGTTTTATTTATACAAAAAGGAAATAAATTAAAAGCTTACATTAATGGACTAGGTGAATAACGTCCACTGTGATCACAAAAGTTCTAAATGGGGAGATTTAGGTTAACTTTTTCTTCTCAAGCATCTGAATTTTTGATTTTATAGCGTCTTCTTCTGTCAAAGCTTTCAGTTTTAACATCTTTCTCTGCTCTTCAAGTTTATAGATCTGTATGGATAATTTTCTTTTTTCAACCTTTTTATTCTCTTCTTCTTTTTGGTTCTGTTTTGACTCTTTGAGATGTTCTTCATATCTCCTATGGGCAGCTCTTGCATTTGTCAACATTTATTGAGTGATAGGAACTTTATGAATACTTTCATGAGATCTTATAGCATTGTGCACTGTTCTTTGAGAAATCAGATTATGTTCTTTCAGATTCTCCACTAAAATTGCTTAATTTATAGAAAACCCTCCTTCCACTGTCCCATTTCCATGTGAAAATATCAGTCCTAATTTAATAATTTGCCACAATTCCACATAACATTGATTCCCAGGTACTATAGAAGAAAAAAAAACTAATCAAGTCTCTTAGAAAGACAATCACCATCCAAAAATATTTTGAATTTTAATTCAAGGGTAGAATAAGCTTCACTGCAAAGTAGAGTGTATTGTGCTTTTGCTTTCTAGAAAAATAGGAAGCAAGTCCATGGTTAATCACATATTTACATTTCATCGGTGCCCCATTTTAAAATTTGAAGCTACTGCACTATCTGGAAACATTAATTTAAATGTTTCCCTTATATCTGCACACGAGTTTAAAGACATTTTATCATCCACCACCTTTAATGCTCATAGTATTTCAGATCCTGTAACATCATCTTTAATGCAAAAAGATGAAACTGATTGATAAACTGGTTTTGGTTGGTTATTAATAGAACACCCAGGGTCATTTACAATCGGTTGAGTATGATTAGAAGTTGATGGAATGGCATAATTTTCAGTGCACACACTTTCACTAATATTTGTATTATTAGAACACACAACGAAAAAGTTTTTCAATAGGTTGGTAATGCTGAGTTTTGATTAAATTCAAATGAGTTTCCCCTCTTGAATGTGAAACTTCGACTTGGTCCCCACGTTAGATAGATCAAGTTCTTTTACATACTTTACAGTATGCCTTGGAACTATCAGGTCCCTTTACCCAACCACCTGATAAACTGTGGGTTCAGTTTGACGTCCAACCACTGGTCGTTATTGTTTGAAGTCATTTTATAAATAAATAATAAATACCTTCAACTGCACAAAAATCCAAAATCACTTCGTCAAACCTCAAAAAAAAAAACACCTCAAAAAGTATAAATCCCTAAAAAGAAAAAGATATAAACAGATTAAGTCATAAGTCATACAGTCTAAAACACATCCATACACCAATCACCTTCAATCAAAAGGATGAACTTGGAACAACCTCTACGAACAGAATAGGAAGAATAGTAGGTAATAGTGAACTAAAAATAGAAAGAAACAGGATAGAAGTAGATTTATGGAATGTCATTCCTCGCCCATCCTTTTCATTCACTTATCAAATACATCTCTTATTCCACAATTATACAGTAAGGAAAAAAAATATATAAAAAATATGCAACTTGGTCCATGGATCATTCTTCATATGTTTTGAAATTTTAAAATTTCCTGACTTTTTTGGAATTTCCCTGACTTTCAGCATATCTTAAAACGTTTCCCTGACCAATTTTTTTCCCTGACTTTCCAGAAAGTGTGAACCAACCCTGCTGGAGGAGAGAAATGTAAGTTTGGCAGAGGCGAGAATAAAGGTTCATAATAAGAATGAATTCCGGGGTTTTGTGAAGGGGTATGGTTGTGGTCCACCTGGGCCAAGGGGTGATCCCTACTTTGACTTGCAATAACTTCATCAGCCTTATGTATGGAACCTTATCAAAAGCTTTGCTAAAGTCTTGATATTATATATTTAGACTTTAGCATAGCTTTTGATGAAGAAGTTATTGCAATGTGGTATAGGTGGAGTGGTACATGGTTGGATTAAAGAGTGGTTGTGGAATAGAAAACAGTGTGTACAACTAAATGGCAATAAGTCATCATGGGAAATAGTTAAGAGTGGTGTCCCTCAGGGTTCAGTGCTGGGGCCACTATTGTTCCTCATATATATATATATATATATATATATATATATATATATATATATATATATATATATATATATATATATATATATATATATATATATATATATATATATATATATATATATATATATATTATATATATATATATATATATATATATATATATATATATATATATATATATATATATATATATATATATATATATATAAAGGATTTAGACCAAGGACATAAATGTAAGGTTTCTAAGTTTGCAGATGATACCAAAGTGGCTACCTCAGTTAGGAATAGTGAAGGATGTATAAAAATTCAAAATGATCTTCATAAACTTCTTGGGTGGGCAGATAAGTGGCAAATGAATTTTAATAGTAAAAAGTGTAAGGATATTCACCTAGGTTACTCCAAAGTTTTAACTATGATATGAATGCTGATTGGCTTGAGTCTGTGGACCATGAAAAAGATTTTGGTGTGATTATAAGCAGTAATTTGAAAGTAGCTAATCAGTGTTTGGAAGCAAGGAATAAAGCTAATAAGATACTGGGCATAATAAATCGCAATGTTGTTTACAAGAGCAAGGAAGTTATAAGTAAACTGTATAATAGCAATGTTAGGCCAGTATTAGAGTATTGTGCACAAGTTTGGGCCCCTTATTTAAAGAAAGACTTAGATATGCTAGAGAGAGTGCAACATAGAGCAGCAAGGATGATTTCTGGGTTTGAGGGTAAGAGCTATGAGGAGAGGCTGAAGGAGTTAAGAATGTTTTCTGTAGAAAGGCGATTTCTCAGAGGGGACATGATACAAGTCTACAAAATATTTACATCAATTGATAATACAGAGACCAATGAATTCTTTAATGTCGTAATTTATTTTAAATTACTTCATTTGCCACTTGTGGCCAGTTTTCCTTTTGGGTTTTGATGACTGGATTCGCGAGTGGTTGACTTGCAATCGTGATCAGGGGAATTGTGAATAAATTAGTCATCACTATTTCCTTTTTAAAGTATGTAAATAATAATCTTAATAATCATTTATATATATAAAAATTAAAACTTATTAATAAAAACTTGCTCTGAGAGTCGGTATCATTTGCACCGAGAAATCTCAAAATTTCAATACCGTACTCTGATAGAGGCTCATAAGAGTAAAGTATTCCTTATATTGGGCTACGCCCTTGGAAACTTTAGTCGATATTCAGAAAAGGGGGGAAAGGAGTGCCAGCCCCTACAAGTCGTGTCCCTCCCAGGCCACTCCCACCCTCTGCACGAGACAATAAAGGTGCTTTCCCCACGGATTCTTCTTATTCATGTCAAAAACTATTATCATACCAATTTTCAGCCAAAATATATATATATATTTCAATATATATATTAATATATATATATATATATATATATATATATATATATATATATATATATATATATATATATATATATATATATATATATATATATATATATATATATATATATATATATATATATATATATATATATATATATATATATATATATATATATATATATATATATATATATTATATATATATATATATATATATATATATATATATATATATATATATATATAAGGAATACATATTTATATATATATATATATATATATATATATATATATATATATATATATATATATATATATATATATATTAACCTCCTCCTTTCAAAATTGAGAAAAATAAAACTGATACAAGTAACCGGCATTCGATTTTCTCTCTTTTGTCAGAGTTTTGGATTTTTAAACTTTCCTTAATTATACTAGAGATATAGAACTGTATTTTGATAAAGTTTTACATCAATCGAAGTTTTAGTTAAATAATTATAATTACAGTAAGCCACTTGCCCAAACTTTTAAAAAATAAGAAGAAATCATCATTTTAAGTTTTCCTTCCACCTCTTCGTTAACCAGGTGCTCCAAGGGTGCCGGAGGTGGTTAATATTTCAAATTGATCCCAACACTCCAACCTTTCACTTGTATAAATGTTATTGACCTTTTCGAAATGAAAGGTCAAATTTTCTTAGGTCAAAGACCCCTATTTTTCTATATTGAAATTGTGACATATTTTAACTCACAATTGTCCTAGAGAAATAAAATTTACATCAAATTAATCAGAAAAACATACAGAATCTGATGGTTATTGTTAAAATTGATAATCATCTTTAATTAAAAAATTACAATTATTATGTAATTTCTACGGAAGAAAAATATCCAGTTGACAACACGTGTGAAAGTTGCCAAAGATTGCCATTGAAACTTTCGATAATTTTTATAACAAATTCATAGAAATTTATTCAATAAATTTATTTATTTACTATATAGTTTTAAATTTGCTATCTTTTGATAGTAAATTTGTCATTAAAACATCAATAATTTAATTTGAGGTTTAATTGATTAAATGTTAGTTAGCAACCGCGTTAGCATCTTTTCGGTGGACTATAAAGCGACGAGCGTAGCTGAGTGAGCTCATATCTTAATTACTGCACTTACGATCGATTCTGTCCTTAATTTGTATCCCGAGTCGAATCAGAATTTCTACAAGATCATTTATAATGCAGTTAAAGTAGTAATATTTTTCTGAAGAGGCTTATTCTTCAAACGAGCTTCCCCTATCATTTTTAGAGGTATCCTCGCCATTTTGGAGGCGATTTACCGACGTTTAATTTTAGGGCTGTTTTGATTCTTTTTTTTTGTAAATCAACAGCGGAGAATTGAAAACTTTCCTTCCGTTAAACAGTGATTTTTAGGAAATTTGTGTAGGTATGTCATTCACAAGCCTTCTGGACAACTTAAAGATCCCATTAATGACTTCGTGTCACCCTTCTTCTATTTCAGATATGTTAGTAAAAAAGGCAATAGTTTTTTGATTCGTTATATATATTAATTTTTGATAAGTGTTTTGACATTGTATAGCAAATCAGTCTCTTCTGATTGAGTTGTTCTATTTGGAATAATTCAATTTTTGATCGTGGACCCACGAGTTGCTATATAATGTTGAAGTACTTCTGTTAGAACAGTCCGCAAAGTTTTGAATTGATCTGTTTCGCCTACGGTTATGTGGTAATTGGTTTCCATTACCAAACCACCTTTCAAATCGCCCTTTTACTTCGTCTAAATTTAGGGTCCAGTTTTATTTGTAGGTGGAGAAATCTTCGAGGTTTTTGTCTATCTTTTATTCTCTCTCTCTTAGGTGAAAAGATTAAAATATGATATTTACATACATTTTCTAGCATTGATGTATACTGATTTTGTTTATTTTTTTCACATACAAATTTTTAAAATCATACTCAAAAAGTAAGCAAAAACGCAAAAAGGGAAAATTGGATAAATAAAAGATTTTGGGAAATTTTAATATAAGGGGAATACTTAGAAAATTTCAAACTCAAAGATTTGATTAAAAAATAATAATAATAAAAATAAAAAGTTAAATAAAAGTAAGCAAAAACGTAGAAATCAAAATGGTAAAATTCATTATGATAAATGTCTCAGAGAAAAAATCTCGCCATTGTTAAAATCGGAAAATCATCAATTAAAAAGTAACCCACAAAAGTCAAAAGATCATTTGTGTAAATATTACTGCATCGTCAATGAAAAATGAGGATCATTTTGATATTAAAACTTAGATTAGATTATAAAAACGAAGGAAATAAAAAGGTTGAAAATATTAAATAAATCATAAATCAAAATATTGCCAAAATTTTCATAGCGTAAAATTTGATTTTTCGGGAGCAGACTCGAAACTGAAACTTCCTATAAATTTATCTTTTAGACTTTTCCCCCTTTGAGTTTTATAATTGAAAATCGATCTCTATATATATATCTGACGAATGGTATATATAAACTTATAAATATTTATTCAAAAATATTAAAAAATAGCCTTAATAGTTGGTCACGTGGTCTCAGAATTTGCCTCATAAATGAGACAAAATCAAAAATGCAAATTTTCGATTGTATTTATTTCAAATATTCAAATTAAATATTTATAAAGCATAAATCATATATTTTATGGTTTTAAATCATCAATGGATGATATCCATATACATATATATATACATCTATAATTTTTTTTTTGCAAAATAATAAAATTTATGGCCCAAAGTTTAGCGAGTTTCTGAACTTTGTGTAACTTTCACGCCGCAATTTCCGTGCATGATAAATTGTAACTATAGTGATTTGGTAGTAGTAGTCTTCCTGGTGGTGGAGCAAGTTAGTTCCCTTAGACAGAGGCCTTACCTCTGTTTAGTAATAATAATTAGTCTTCCCTCTATTAAACCTTGCTTGCAAGTTCTAAATGGCCTCTAGCCTTCTTTGTAAGAACTAGATTCATTGAGGAACAAAAGCAAAGTTATTATCGGAATTCATCTTCTCACTGAAACACTTTTGTGTCTTCAACGAAGATTATTCCTACAAATAATAATTATTATTGGTAATTATTACCATTAATAATAATTATTATTATTATTATTATTATTATTATTATTATTATTAGTGTAGCTAGTATACTGCTTTCTATTATTATTATTATTATTATTATTATTATTATTATTATTATTATTATTATTATTATTATTGCTTTCATAGTACTAATTATAGAAAGTCTTAGTAGTGTGCTGTTATTGTTACCGTTATCACAACAAATATTGTTGTTATTATTGTTTCATTATCTTCGAAAATTGACAGAGTTTTTTTCATCTTTGTCCACTTCCGAAAATATATATTTTTCAACTTCGAAAAATTATACTACATCTTGTTCGATAACGTGGTTACACATATTCGGAAATTCAGAAATAATTTCGCAATAAAAAACTTTATAATTTCAAACATCGAAGCGACTTCCATATAAAAATAAATTCAGTAAACTTTCAATAAAAATATAAAAAATAAATTTCAATTAAATTTAATAAACAACAAAACTTTTTCGTCCCCAAAATCATCATAAATAAAAACTCGGTTCTTTTTATGGGCATTCGGTTTTATATAGGCAGTAAATTATAGATTCAATAATTATTCTTCATTCCTTGTATATATATATATATATATATATATATATATATATATATATATATATATATATATATATATATATATATATATATATATATATATATATATATATATATATATATATATATATATATATATATATTAATTACCTTGGTCCACACGAGGTCCACCGAGTATATATATATATATACAAATTTATATTCCACTATTCATTGGCTACTTCCAAACTAATCGAGCGAAAGTGGTACCGCGCCAGAGATTTGTTTGGAAGTAGGAATAAATGTGGATTTGTGATCTGGTCTTCATTAGCCCAGCTACCTGGGACTAGGTCATAATCCCCACATTTTAAGTGGCGCCCAACTTTTGTGTTGCCTAAATACTTGGCACACGAACTTTCACCCAAAATATTCATAAAAAATTTAATATTCATTTTTTTACTTAACAACCGTTTTGGCGCTTTTTTAAACTATTTTTTAATAATAGTTTTTTATATAAATTTTTATATTTTGTGACTTCGTGTCATTATATATATATTATCCTTGAACATAATTTTCCCCTTAAACAACTTTCACCATTGAACAAAATATTAAATAAACTTTTTTTTTTTTGTGTGGGAGCTTACATGAGACATAAGTCTCCAGTTCTTCACATCAAATTTATTTGCTCCATAGAGGGCATTCAATCAAAATATTTATTAAAATTTTCGGGGAATTTTTAAAATTTTTCCCCCCAATTTAGGGGAATTTTTATTTTCCGTTAAAAACTTTAAAAAATTTATAAAATCAAAATAAAATAACAACTACAGTTATTTTCTTTAAAAATATTTTAAATAAAATATTTTTAATATTTAAAAAATATTATATATATATATATATAAATAATAAAACTCCTTCATTCAATTAGAAGTGAACTTCATTTCTTTTCATTTTATTTTTACATTAGTAAAAATATTTGGACTTCATTTTTCTTTTTCTTTTGTGGTATATAGAAAAATATACACCTTGTAAACATTTAATTTTAAGTCTCATTATTATATAAAATCTGTTTGTGTAATATAAACACAATTACTTAATATTAAGTTAGTTTTAAATACTTCTAATAACAATATTCATAAAATTATTTATATATATATATAAAAATCCACCACTCACTGATCGTAGGGTCAATATATTTTTTTTATATAAACAATCGTTTATATATTTATATATATTTAGATATACTTATATTTTTCAGTGATACCTCGTATAGGTATTCACATTTTACCGGTTTTATCCGGTATATATATTATATAAAAATAACTTAGTTTATAATTTGATTTTAGTGTCACGAGACACTCTCTTATGTATAAAAATTTTTATACAATATTTTTCCAGCGCTTTATACGGTACATCTGAGACCGGTTCATCTGTTCAACATTTTTGTTGAACATTATAAAATACATTTAATCTTATAGTTTTGAAAATTTTAATATCTTTTTTGTGTCTCAAGACACATTATTTTTGTACTAAGTACTTGTACTGGTACAATATTTTTACTTGTACAATCTATATTGTACTTGTATTATAAATCAACATTTAATCTGATAAATTTAAATATTTTAATATTTTAGTGTCTCAAGACACATTTTTTCTCTGTTTATATATTTAAAATTTTGATTAAAAATGGCTTCCCCCATGTCTGATTTGTCAGATAGTGACATTAAACTATACGATACATTTAAAAAATCGCGCAAAAAGTTACGTTATCATGTCACAAGGGCAGTTAACGATACTAACACCCAATTATTGAATTCCGAACCCGATATTCCCAAATTGGAATCCCTTATAAAAAATTTAGAGGATTTAGATATTAAACTAACAGAAGTTGATGATAACATCGCAAATTTCCTTGACGAGGAAAATCTTTTGATCGATGCCGACGGAACGTACGAAAGGCATACCTCTATTTTAGATTCCATCAGCGCCATTAAATATAAAATTAAAGAACTTACTAAACCACCTTCGCGACCAGCTTCGCGTCCTACATCACCGATTGTCCCGGCTACCCCTAGAGAGCCGGAAGCATTTAAACGCCCCATTAAAAAACTACCTACCTTTAGTGGCAATATTTTAGAATATGCCTCTTTCATTGAATCATTTGAAAACTATGTCGGAGGTCAGAATTACTCTGACCTTAGTAAACTTGATTTATTATTGGACTGCCTTCAAGGCACAGCAAAACAGATGGTATCTGGCTATGCCATCACCGGTGATAATTATAAAGTTATTCGAGGTCTTCTTAAAAAGGATTTCGATAGCCCCGCAAAGGTCAAGGAGACCTTAATATTAAAATTAACTGCATTAACCCCACCAAAGTATGAATACTCTGATCTGTATGCTTTTAAAGCCGATGTACATTGTTATGTCGAGTCTTTAAAGGTCAAGGGCATGACCGTCAATGACGATACTAGCTCTACTATATTGGGTGTTTTAATGGCCCAAAAATTGCCTTCACAAATTAAAGAAAAGGTTAAATGGGAACATGTCGGTAAAGACTGGACCCTTGATTTCCTTTTTGATATGTTGAACCAGGCCCTTTCAGTTTTAGAGGCCTCAGGTCAAACATTATCCAACAAGGACAATAAAAATCCCCCTAAAAAATCTGAGCATACTTCACCTTCCAATAATAAATGGAAGGGACAAGGGGCCAAACCCAAACAATCAACTATATTAAATACAAATGTAAACTCACCATCTCAAAAGTCCAATAATAAACAAAAATAAACCTAACTTTAATAACAACTTTAATAGGTTTAACAATAATAAACCCCCTAACCATCAAAATAGAACCCCATATTATAATAACAATCAAAATAATTATCAACATCGCCCTTCAAATAATAATCATAACCTCACTTTTTATAATAATAATGGTCAAAATAACCCTATAAAATGTCGTTTCTGTAACAGCAGTCATTACACCGCCAATTGTAGTCTTATAAACACTCTTGAACTTCGAAACCAAATTGTCCAAAATCATCATTGGTGCCGAAGGTGTTTGAGTAGCAGTCACCCTACACCTGAGTGTCAAAACAACAAAAAGTGTTACACTTGTCAGTCTCCTGAGCATCATACTGCTCTTTGTCCCCAATATAAAAAACCAGAGTATGTTACAACTGTACCCCAATCCGCTTCAAACCACCTAACCTCCACCTTGTTGGCTCAGAGCCACGGTGTAGCTCTTCCCATAGCGGATTTAAAAATAAATAAAGGAGACAAACCCATCCTTGTTCGAAGTATTTTCGATCAAGGGAGCCAGGTCTCGTTGATATCGAAATCAGTGGCTAAAATATTAAACTGTATTCCTCATTCCACTGTTAACATCTCCATAAACGGAATTAACAAAAAGGGCACTCCTTCAGTACATGATGTGGTCACCTTAAACATCAGTACCAAGGAGGGGGTGATCCCCATATCTGCTGTTATAGTAGATCGCCTTCCCAACGATCTTAAAATACCTGGGCTTGTAAAGACCACACAAATGCTCAGACAATATCGTATCCCTCTTGCCAATCCTTATCCAACATCAGATGTTATTACGGATATTGGCTTACTCCTCGGATCCGACAACCTCCCCCATTTTCTCCAATCATATGAGAAAATAAACAATGTAAATTTGTTAAAAACAAATGTAGGTAATATTATTTGGGGCAAATTACCTTTTACTTCTGGTGGCACAGATTCTCAAGTCACTATTGTATCTTCTTTTAGGGCCGAAGTCCAATTTTTTGATCCTATAATTAGTTTTAGCCATTCTAATCATAAAAATATTGATCATTCTTCCTTTCTCCCTATAATTGAGGAGGAAGAACCATTAGCTTTAAGTGAAAATCCTCCCCTCTCTATAACTGAGGCAGAGGACTCTTTAAATTTAAATCCTTCACCTCCCTTCGAAGATGCCGAGGGAGGGGAAGTTGTAAATAATGCGCATCAACTTTCATATTTTTCCCAAGAGGAATATTTAGATTTAGTAAATAGGTTTAAGGTTTTGTCTGCCTCGGACGAGGCTTGTGAAATTGATTCCCCCATTAAAAGTACAAAAAATATGAATTTTACCTCAACTGAGGTTGGTGTTGAACATCACCTTTCTGAAAAAATTATTATTTCCCCCTCGAAAAGTACAAAAAATATGAATTTTGTCTCCTCTGAGACTTGTGAGAACTCTCACACCATTAAAAATATTGATCAAAATATTTTATCTGCTTCAGCTGAAGCTTTTAGTACTGATTCTGCTTCGATAAAAAATATAGAAAATATAAATATTTCCTCAGCTGAGGACCCCCTCCCCCCTCCTTCTGTGATCACAGAGGAGGAGTATAATAAAAACTCCATAGACGACCTTGATCGTTTATGGTCTCTCTCCCATATTGGAATATTACCTGATGAGCAGTTTACTTTAGCTGAAAAAACTACCCTTGAATCATTTAAAGAAAATTTGCGCTTCATAAATGGGAAATATGTAGTGTCATTACCATGGCGTGCAAATCATCCCAATTTACCAGATAATTATTCTTTGTCGAAACGTCGACTTTATAGTGTACTAAAACGGCTCAGGACTGAACCTGAATTATTAAATACAACGATGTAATAAAGGAACAGCTGTCCCTTGACTTCATCGAGGAAGTAAAACCTTCCACCCCCCTCCATCCTGAAGCCAAGTTACATTACCTACCCCATCATGGGGTGCGCAAAAATTCCTCTACAACTAAACTTCGTTTAGTTTATGACTGCTCATCCAACAATCCCAGTTTAAATTTCTGTTTACACAGTGGTCCGTCAACCCACTACCCAAACATGCTCATGCAAATCCACAAAGCACCCTAGGGCTTGTCAATTTTTTGTAACTACAAATCCACCAATTTGGCTTAGTCAAAACTAATGATATATAAATATGATACCCAAACCATCCACATGCATTAATAACTAAGTTATGGTCACACATGCCATCTAACAATAACTGCTATAACTAAAACCCGCCAATTTGGCTTACGTCAATATATTATATGATACCTAACCCCATAAACGAATCTAACCGTTTCTTAAATGTTTGCAGTCGAGTCACATTCCAACAACCTCCTGTAGACTATTGAATTTAACAACCCTATTGCACTGAATACTTATTTTCTTATATCAAGATTAGCATGCTGTATAATTTTCTTATTATGCCCCCTGATCACCCATCCATGTTCTATGAAAAATTTATTGGTCTCTATGTTATCAATAGATGTAATATTTTGTAGACTTGTATCATGTCCCCTCTGTCGCCTTTCTACAGAAAACATTCCTAACTCCTTCAGCCTCTCCTCATAGCTCTTACCCTCAAACCCAGAAATCATCCTTGTTGCTCTACGTTGCACTCTCTCTAGCATATCTAAGTCTTTCTTTAAATAAGGGGCCCAAACTTGTGCACAATACTCTATTACTGGCCTAACATAGCTATTATACAGTTTACTTATTACTTCCTTGCTCTTGTAAACAACATTGCGATTTATTATGCCCAGCATCTTATTAGCTTTATTTCTAGTTTATGACTGCTCATCCAACAATCCCAGTTTAAATTTCTGTTTACACAGTGGTCCGTCTCTGATAACAGATCTGGGAAAATTATTATTAAAATTTAGAATAAAAAAGTACGCAACTTCATCAGATATTGAAAAGGCTTTCTTAGGTATTCGTTTAGCAGAAAAGGATCGAGATTCAACTCGTTTCCTATGGGTCAGAGACCCCTCAGACCCCCAATCGCCTATAGTGACATATAGGTTCAAATCAGTACTATTTGGAGCAACTTGTAGTCCATTTTTATTGGCAGCATGCCTCCACCATCATGTAAATAAATCCCAAACGGCATACAAGGATGCCATATTAGAACAAATTTATGTAGATAACCTCTTCGGTACATTTGACACCGAGGATGAAATAAAACAATATTTTTTTGAAACCAGATCCTTATTTGCAGAGGCTGGTTTAAATTTAAGAGAGTGGGCTTCCAACTCATCTCTCGCTGCTTCTATGTTTCAAGAGAAAGAATTGGGCATAGAAGAACCTTGTTTAAAAATTTTAGGTATGGAATGGGATACTTCTTCAGATACCATGTCTTACCCCACTCGTAGCTTCGACCCAGAAGCCAATACCAAACGTAAAATATTACATAATGTTGCATCTGCATTTGATCCTCTTGGTGTTTTGTCACCCGTAGTTATAAGAGGCAAAATGCTTCTACAAAAAATTTGGAAATTAAAACTTGACTGGGACCACAAGATCCCCAATGATCTTCAAAAAGAATGGAGATCACTTGTGGTTCAATTTGAACAATGTTTAAACTTAAAGTTGCCCAGGCAACTTATATATTCAATTAATGTGGAACTCCACGCCTTTTCCGATGCATCTGGCTCTGCATACGGTACAGTGGTGTATGTTGTCTCTTGTGCAGACTCGACACCCATATCAAAAATATTATTATCAAAAGTAAAAGTATCCCCCATTAAAGAGCTTTCCATCCCCCGATTAGAACTTATGGGAGCTCTATTATCATCTCGCATGTTAAAATTTATATTAGAAACGTTTGTAAATATATTAAACTTTGAAAAAATATATGCTTGGTGTGATAGTCAAGTCACCTTGCAGTGGATTTTCACAAAAACATCTCCCCACCTTTAACCAGAACAGGGTGGACGAGATTCGAAAAAATGTTCCCTCTATAGAGTGGAAATATGTCCCTACACAGGACAACCCCGCTGACCTCGCTTCTCGCGGGTCAGACTGTAAATATTTAGCTTCTGATTTATGGACATCAGGTCCAACTTGGCTCTTAAATCCCTCAGACTGGCCAGTCTGGAGGGAACATCCTTCTTCTTCACAAAATAAAGAAGAAGATTTAATAATCTCAGCTGTGACAGTTACTCCTGTTGAAAGTATACTGAACAGTGAGAATTATTCATCTTATAATAAAATTATAAAAATAACAGCTTTAGTATTCAGGTTTATAAATAATTTGAAAAACTCTGTAAATAAATCCCCTTTAAATAGGTAATTACAAAACCTGAATTCTCCCATCAACTCTCCATTGAGGAGAAACAAAATTCTGAGTCATATTGGATCAAATATATGCAAAGTTTGCATTTTCAGTCTGAACTAGATTGTTTAAAAAATAAAAAAACCCTTACACAGTTGTGTAAACAACTTAATATAATATTAGTAAATGGTATACTCAGGTGTGATAGAAGGTTAGGAAACTCTTTCCTACCTTATGACACCAAATTCCCTTATTTACTCCCAAATAACCATCATTTGATAAAACTCATCATATGGGACACCCATATGTCCTTTCATCATTTAGGAACCTCTGAGCTCCTTTTAATAATACGCAGAAAGTATTATTTTTCCCATATGAGAACTAATATTAAAAAGGTCACAAGACCATGCATTTTGTGAAACGTTTGCAAGCTCTTCACTTTAGGTCTGCCCCTCTAGCTGCTCTGCCTAAAGTAAGAGTTATTAACACCAAGCCATTTACTATTTTGGGAGTTGACCTGACAGGTCATTTTATAATTAAAACTTCAAAAACAGCTACAACAAAATGTTATATCGTATTATTTACCTGTGCAACGACTCGAGCAGTCCATCTCGAGCTCGTTTTAGACAATAGCACAGAATCTTTTTTGAGATCATTCCGCCGTTTCATGGGTAGACGTGGTGTTCCTTCTGTCGTTTATTCAGATAACGCCACCTACTTTCATGCATCATCTGATTATTTGAAACAGTTACATAGTTTACCATCAGTAAAACAATTCTTTAGTCAATACTCCATTACATGGAGGTTCAATCCTGCTCGTAGCAGCCACTACGGAGGATTTTTTGAGCGTCTAATTGGGTTAACCAAACTCCATTTGAAACGTACCCTTACTAATGCCCTCATCACTTATGATGAATTTTATACAATTATAATTGAAGTAGAGGCGGTTTTAAATTGCCGTCCTCTCACCTTTGTAGGGGATGACCTCTATAGTGAGGAACCACTCACCCCTTCCCATTTATTAACAGGGCATAAATTAAATTCGCTCCCAGTTCCAGAGGAACTTATTGAAATGGATCCCACTTATTTAGATCCTATAAAAATTGGTAAACGCTACAAATACATCCTCTCCCTTGTAAATAAATTTAAAATTAAATGGGAAAAGGATTATTTATTAAACTTAAGGCAATCTTACAATAAATCTGATCGCCCAAATGTAACTGTCGGAGACGTCGTCCTGGTGGAAGATGACGGTCCCCGTTTAAAATGGAAATTGGGAATTGTAAAAGTTTTACATACTTCCCCTGATGGCTATGTAAGATCGGTTTCCTTGAGTACGAGAACAGGTGAAATTACTCGCGCAGTCATTCATCTTTACCCTTTGGAAATTCATAGTAACATTTATGATTCTTCTACAGAAGAAGAATCACCTACAACATCAAGTTCTCCCCCTAGGAACCGCCGCCAGGCTAACATCCTGGCTTCCCGTCGGATCAAAGCTATATTCGATTCGAAATAAGCTCCGACGACAACCTTATTAGCCATTTAGACAACATTAAAAAACTTATCATATAATTTCTTTTACTATTGAACAATAAAAATAATCTTTTAAAATTTCTTACTTATACTTTAATTCAAACGTGAACTGTGTATTCCTCTCACCAGTGTCCCCAGGACTCTTCAAAAGTAGTTAAGCTCCTTTTGTACGGCATTAGGGGTTTTCTTACTTCAGGGTGTGTGTGCCGGGACTTACTGACTGTGTAATGTAATTTCGAGTGCCTTGCATTTTCGTTTCAAAATACATTTATTCTCAGAACTAAAGGTGATGACCTTGTAATTATTATATTCTTCGAGAAACAGTTGTCCTGGGATGGAGATTCCTTTAGGGGAAGGGTTTCCGTAGTTCCCTTGACTTTGATACTGTTGGTGGTTCGGGTTATTAACCCACCTTTTTATTTTTAAAAAAGAAAGGAACAACCACCCCCCTTTTTAATAAAATCAGGGTCGTTGCCTTCTGTTAGTGGTGATATTTTGAAACTAGAAGGTGCAAGACGTGAGAGTTAAGTTATATTACATATGCCTGAGTGTGACCCACTACCGACCCATTCAAAATTCCTATCCTTCAGACACAGTTCACTGGCGAATAAAGAGTATACTTATTTACTATATTTTCTTTCACCAAAACTTACGAAAACAAATTATATTTTTCTGTTGGATTCCTTTGGCTGGGGAATTTAATGTCGTAATTTATTTTAAATTACTTCATTTGCCACTTGTGGCCAGTTTTCCTTTTGGGTTTTGATGACTGGATTCGCGAGTGGTTGACTTGCAATCGTGATCAGGGGAATTGTGAATGCATTAGTCATCACTATTTCCTTTTTAAAGTTTGTAAATAATAATCTTAATAATCATTTATATATATAAAAATTAAAATTTATTAATAAAAACTTGCTCTGAGAGTCGGTATCATTTGCACCGAGAAATCTCAAAATTTCAATACCGTACTCTGATAAAGGCTCATAAGAGTAAAGTATCCCTTATAATTGGGCTACGCCCTTGAAATTCACAATATTAATTCATTTAATAATAAATAGTTAAAGTCCCAAGTTTGGGACCCTTGGGTTACCTGTAACCCCTAAAAATGGGGTTAGGGGCTGGAGCCCCCCCCCCATGTCATTTTTGTCAATTTTCTCACCGGATTCTTCTTATTCATGTCAAAAACTATTATCATACCAATTTTCAGCCAAAAAGATTATATGGTTAAATATATAATATATATATATATAATATATATATTATATATATATATATATATCAATATATATATAATATTATATATAATATATATATATATATATTATACTATATATATATATATATATAATATATATATATAAGATTATATATTATATATACATATATATAATATATATATATATATATAATATAAATATAATATATATATATATATATATATATATATATATATATATATATATATATAATATATATATATATATATATATATATAAATATATATGTTGTTCTATATATATATATAATATATATATATATATATATAATATATATATATATATTAATTATATAATATATATATATACATATAATATATATATATAATATATTATATATATATATATATAATATTATATATATATATATATATATATATATATGGTGGCGGAGAGAGGAAGTACGCTGGGATCAACAAGTGTACCCGACGGTGAGGTACCTCTCTCTCCGCTCTTTCTAGGAGATATGAAGTTCGAAGAATTTTTGATTTCGGAAGTCAAAGTATAGGAGATTACGTCAATGTTAGGTTTGTGATGTTCAAAGATAGTGGTTTGAATGTCTAGTCAGCACAGCAACCACCTGACACCATCCGGGGTAATACGGAGCAGATTAGATTTTCTCCGTAACGGAGGAAGTTAGTCTTCAGGACTCCGTCGGCCTGCTGACTTGAATGACTTTCGAGGAGGATTGTGAACTTTGATATAAAATGTTGATACAATCTAAGATTTTTACCTAAAGGAAGATGTAGAATTATTTAGCTCGTTTCCCGGAGCTTTCTCGAAGATTAACCCGATAGAGGTCTCGAAGATTAACCCGATAGAGGTCTCGAAGATTAAGAGTAACAATACCAAAAAGCATCAATATGAAGGATAGTGACACTCCATAAAAAAGTGTTATCTTTACTAAAATCGCTCAGAATATATGGTGGGAGGTCTGACAAAAGTTAATGTTTACCACAGTCCTACCCCAACAATATATAAATAAAAGATTATGATTAAATAGAATTAGTTAATACACCTTGGAGGGCAAGTTAAAGGTTCCAATGTGTAAAATATGTACATGAGCACAGACAGCTCTAGGATCAGAATCGAGAGTGGAAACCGAACGCTTCCAAATATTGCTCATGCATAAAATTAAAGGAATAAGGTTATCAGACTCAACGGTTCGTGCAATAAGTGACTGCCTTACTGAATTGACTGGTGGGAATGGTTCCAAAGAAGATTACAAATGATTCAGGAGAATACAATTATGCTGAAGTACTATTAAGGAGGAAGGAATCAGGCCAAATCCCAACGTTAGAATTGGCAGGGAGAAGGATCCAGATGAACCACAACTCCGAAACAACTCCAAGAAGAAAGATTCAGGATGAATTCCAACTTTAAAATAGCACCGAGGAAAGATTCACTAAGGAATCCCACTCAAGATTATCAGCACAAAAAGAAAAGAAAGAATCCCAAGATTGGAATGGCACGACGATGGATTCAGGATGAATCCCAATATCAGAAATCGGATTCAGGAATGAAGCCCCAAAACAGAAGATTTAGAATGATTCAAGTATGAATCCCACAATCAGAACCCTGTCAAATATAAACAATGATTGGTATTTGGACCATAATTTATATTTACATATTTGACAGTTAAATGAAGTCACATATATCCATACTATTAAGAAACATACCCTGATATATCCAAGAGGGGTTTCTTAAATGGAGATTAATGATGTCAACGGCCTTCCAGCAAGCAACAAGATAGTAAACTGTAATAAGAGTTAAGTTTACTATCTGTACATTACTACAAATCTTACAGTTATTAATTAATAAAATCAAATAAATTTGTAGCACTGACCTCTGAGACAGCTAGAAAGGCTTATCACTTCTTGTGTATATCAAGGTTTAGCACAATTATATCTTTACTATCATCTGTGCTCCTGGTGCTATGTTTATCATTAAGTTTATATTATATTATACATAAAATCATAACAAGATGAACTAGAAAGGAGAAAAACTGGTATAATATCTATAAATATTATAAGGGTTTTCAATAATTGAATTGATAAGATGAATAAGATTGTATTACCACAGGCTGGATCAAAAATGGTTACAAAATTCCAGACTGTATTATAAAAAACATTTCCAAGAATAAACAACACCAGAATAAGATAGCGAATTGCCAATTGACATCATGGATGCATGATCAATATCTCCCTTATATCCTCCCCCACTAAATCTAAACCCCCACCTCAATTTTCCACGTCGTTCGAAGAAAGACGGGAGTGAAGAGGCAAGGAGCATAGAAACAGCGCGCAGGGAAGGATACTCAGGACTCTCTACTAAGCTATGAATATTTACAAGATATATTTTGTTTCAAGTTATATACAATTTTAATGTTAATTTTTAGATAAATTTTCACATTTATTCTTTAGTGATTCTAAGAATAAACGGTTCTAACAACGAGGAAAATCAAGTTAAAGGGTTCCTTGTTGATATTATCCAACAACCAAGAAGAATCAAGTAAAAGGTTTCCTGGTTGATATGATAAATATGAGGGGTGACAATAGGTACTTCCCCTTAACAATGCTGTTATAACAAGCATCGATTATGTCGGCCTCTCTGACGGTATTATTATTTGTCCATTAGCATTGTCTTATATAAGAGATCTTGATTTTTTTACAATTCAACTGTAGATACAGTTTCCTCATCTATTCGCCAGATAACATCGGATCTTCTATAACGTTTTTGGTCTACTGGTGTCCCAATCCTGATTAATGTGTTCTTGATTTGTTTGACACGTACATAGCTTGCCCAAAGGGACTGTAGAAGTAACTTGGGATTGGGTATTCACCTTTCTGCAGCCTAAGTAAATTTTTTTTCAAAGATCGATGGTATAATTGATGAAACATATTGTCTATCAGAAGATCTCTCGGCACCTAACAATGGCATGATGAATACTGATCGTCTGGTCCTGATACTCTGGGATACCGACAGAGATGTTTCTCGATGTCTTGTACTATGTAGAGTCAATCCTGAAAAACATCAAAATATCCGGCAGTTATTGAGTCATGGAAGGATTTCCAATTATAAAAAAAAACATGAGCATATTACCTAGTCTAAGATTATTAATTTTTCATCATATAATAACTGTCTGGAAGCGAAAAAATGACGTAGAGTAAACTAAGTCATTTTCACCTTCACTATTTCTCAACTGCACTTATCGATTTGGGGAAATCAGAAGTACAAATTAATTATTGAGAAACTGACGAGTTATAATAAAAAAAAAACAAATTTAATTATATAAAATTTAAAATTTGTATCTTTAAAATAAAGGTATACCATCAGAAAATAAAGTGCTTGGAAAGTTCATGGTTGTTCATCGAAAACACACCACCTCAATAATAATGAAAATTTTTTCATTATTATATTTTATATTTCGAAAATAGAAACAATCTAGGAAGTCTTTTTCCTGATTCTTTCTATTTTCTTGTTATACTTATGAAATCACCCAGTTGGCCCATTTAATTTGAAGAGAGAGAGTCTTACTCATCCAAGTTATAGATTGATCAGAGAACATCGGATTATCTCCTTCAGGAACCGGGACAAATCTGTAAAATAAGTTTTGAGCTCCTCCGGCCCACAACCTGTCATAAATGACAGGTTCGTTGGAACCAAGGAACTGGTATATATATATGTACAATAGGTATCATAATATATATACAGCTCAATAATATAATATCAGTTTTTGAGGGTAGGCGCGTTTTCGAGACTCATACATCAATAATTTATTGCATTTGTTTGCATAAATATATATAATAACAGTATATATTTATACATTATGCGTATTTAACCATTGGTTAAATAACGTGAGGAATTCTATTACACAAGACTTTTTTGATTTTTTTAGTTTATAGTTTTAATTTTTAGTCTGCAAGCATACAAGAAGAATCCAGACACACAAAGATCAATTTTACAAGAATCAGGTACACCAGGAGGGTTTTTTCGTCACCTTAGTTAAAGTGTTTGACGATCAGGCACACTAGAAAGCATACATTCAAACAGCTTCGATAGATGAAGATATTATAGAACAATAGTTCAAGAGGAAGTTTACTTAAGAGATTAAGAAAGATAGGAATAAGATTTTTTTTCAAGTGACTTATCAGAACTATGTACTGATAAGTTTGATTGGCCAAGTAATTTAAATTTACGTTCCAGTCAGTAAGGGAACGACAGAAGTTTCATTTTCCAAACAAATGAAGCAAAGCCAACTTTTATTCTCCAGGCTTATTTACTTCGTATCAGAACACAAGTGTGTCATTTTATAACCCCGAGACAAGGTTATAAAAGACTGGTCCTTCTTCAATAAGGTACATACTCCAATGGAGTCGACATGAAGTTTATTCACTACTAGAAGTAACTAGCAGATAGTTATAGTGAACCCCGGCTAAACATTTTAAATAACAGGGTTCACCACCACCAACGTTATCCCCATATATTAAAGGTTTATTATGGGCATAATATATGTGAACGTTAACTTTAAAGACATCCGTAAAAGCAGTGATAACTTCTGGTATTGGCAATTGACCCGGAAGTTTTAATAATCGGAGTCTTTTTTGAACCAACTGACCTTGAAGTTTATATTTTACAGGATGCTTTTGTAACTCGTCGATAAGAACATCTCTTACCTCTAAATGTCTCTCGACCGATCCATATAAGTAAAGAGAAAAACACTTATATAACGAGTCTCCTCCCCCGCTGATTTCTATCGGAAAGAACCCAGGAGGAATGAAATCCAAAGAAGTATTTTCGGCGGGTTCTTCTATATTATCATTTACGGGAGATCGGGAGAGAGCATCGGCAACTATATTTTTAGGGCCCGATATATGACGTATGTCGAAGTCATATTCATAGAGCTCTTCCATAGTCCTAGCTAACCTTCCATCAACCAAACTCATATTTTGTAAATAGATGAGTGGCATATGGTCGGTATATATAATGAATTTTATACCACGGAGGAAAGGTCTAAGGGATTTGACAGCCCAACGCAAAGCAGTTAGTTCTTTATCAATCACTCCATAATTTCTCTGAGCCCCATTGAAGGTCATAGAAATAAAAGCAATTGGTTTGCGTTCTCCGTCTTGGATTTGAGAAAGGCAAGCACCAGCCCCGAGGTCTGAAGCATCTACATGTAGCTCCATGGGAGAAACCTCTGGACTATAATCGGGGAACCCTAACAATGTGGGATTTACTAAGGCCTCCTTAAGTTGATCAAAGGCCTGCTGACACTCCGGCGTCCATTTAATGGATCTACCACCAGTCTGGCATGATAAAGGCTTACTGATTTGAGAACAGTTGGGAATATGTCGCCTATAAAAATTTACCATTCCCAGAAACTGGCGTAATTGTTTTACCGAAGTCGGGACGGGAAATTCTAACGCCCCTTTGAGATTTTTCTGAAGGGGAAGTATACCAGTCTGTGATATTTGGTGACCCAAGAACTCCACCTCAGTACGGCAAAGCCTGGTTTTACTGGGTTTAAGTTTATACCCATTTTTCTCTAATGCAGCAAGGACACGATCCAAGGTAACTAGATGATCCTCTATGTCTTGACTGAGGATAATAATATCATCTAAGTATATCATAACCTTGGACCATGGTAATTCCTCTAACGCCAGCATCATTCCACGTTGAAATGTTGCTGGACCATTTTTTACACCAAAGGGCATTCTTAAATACTCATACTGGGCAAATGGAGTGGAAAAAGCAGTTTTTTCAACACTTTCGGGTTCCATGGCCACCTGATAATAACCACGGACCAGATCAATGGTTGTGAAATATTTATTACCATACATATTATAAATCATATCTATTAGGTTAGGTAACGGGAAGGAATCGGTCTTAGTAACACTATTTAATTTCCGGTAATCGATACATAATCGTAATTTACCGTCAGGTTTTCGGACCGGAACCACAGGAGCTGAATAAGGGGATTTACTAGGTCTAATAATATCCTGCTCCAACAGTTCATGACATTGGTTTTCTATTTCTTGAGCCAAGGGACCCTGAAAACGACGTACTGGTAATCTCACAGGTCGACCAGTTTCTACCTCGATATTGTGTGTGATATTAGTAGCCACTCCAACATCGTGGTCACCGAAACTGAGAGCCGATTTATGTTTTAATAACACTGCGATTAATCGTTTCTTTTCGAGGTCAGAGATAGGAATATCCGCAAAGCAAAACTCCTCCTCCAACTTAGTGGGGGACCATACGTCTGCTTTAAGGTTGATTTCGGAATTCGCCTCTACTGGCCTAGTATTAATTTGAAGAATATCTTCTTCTTCCAAAGAACACAAGCTACCTACTACAGTACCCTTCCTAACATAATGAGGTGTATCGGAAGGATTAAATAGAGCGATCTTACACGAATCTCGCAAATCCAATACACCAGGAATTGGTACAACGGATCCCATTGGCTCTGATTGAAAACCTACCAAAGCAGAGACTTCAGATGAAGGACAACTTACATCCACCATCTGACAGGAAAACGGTGGAACATTTATGGACTTAACCGTGACGCATTTATAAAAGGGGATGTTTAGACTCTCATCCTTAGCTACGAATTCTATACAATCATTAGATCTATGTACTAATTCCCTCGTAGTTAAGTCTGGGAGAAGGTCATTTTCTTTTAAAGCGACAGCCCCTAAAACTAGCGGAGCAGGCATAAATTCCTGGGGAACTACCAACAAAATGACGGGTTTAGATACATAATCACTGTCAGGGAAGTGCAAGTTACATTCAGTGTAGAAGTCAATAGGTACTGAATGTTCTCGGACCAGACCACTGATGGCATTAACTTTTATATCTACAGAGGGCCGCAAGGGTAAGTTCTTCATGTACCCCTCGGTCATTTCAGTGCTGATTAAACTAATTCCAGCTCCACTGTCCACCATACAACCGTAGAAACCAGAGCTGTTGGGAACCAAAGCGACTGAAACAATCAGAGGGTCCTCCTTGAAAGGAGTACAATGGACTACCATCGTCCGTAAGGGATTTTCTAAGGGTTTAGTTATTTCTAAGGGAGGTCGTTCGGAAGATTTCTCGGAAATAATTTTAGAAGTTTTAAAATTTTCTGTGCCTCCATCATCATTGACTGAGTCGATTAAAGGGTTACTCTCCACCAGAGGACTCAAGTCCGGGGAGACCAGGAGTTTAAAGGGGGATCATTTTTACTTGCAGGTAGGGATGGTGCAAGGGTTTAAATTTTTACTTGCAGGTAGGGATGGTTCCACTTGTTTGGACGATGGAGGCCTGTGATTGGTCGATTGATTTGAAGAATACGACCGGGAATATACTTTTTCAAAGGGAACAGTTCTAAGGGAAGAAGGCTCGTGGTCATGATTATGGGACTGGGGAGGAGCACTAAGGGAACACCTCATCCCAGCGTGAGGACCACCGCAGAAGGGACAGACTACTTTTCTGATATTCGGAGAAGAAGAGGAAGGAGACTTCCTAGATCGACAATTGGCCCTGATGTGACCTTTCTTTTTGCAATAACTGCATACTCCCAGATATTTGTAACACTCTTCCATGGAGTGACCTGTTTTTTCGCAGTAGTTACACAAAACCTTTCTCCTTTCATCAGCCTTAGGACGAGAAGTTGAATTACGGTCAGGACGAACTGTACTATCATGGTTCTTGTAACTATTGGTGGAGTCACGATAGTATCGACTACCATTATTTCGTTCTTGCGGACTATTTTTCTTCTTAGGAGCCGGCCGATGATTATTGTTGGATTTAGGTTTCCGTTGTTCGACGTTTTGATGTAAAACCTCAGTCCATCCGGGTAGTGCAGTATTTATCCGGATAACGGATTCCAAAGATTCGTCTAGGTTCACTTTCATCGCGGTCTTTTGGGCATAAGTTGAATTGTCGGTCTCACATGGATTAGTTGGGGAAATGGAATTCGGGAAAACGATATTCTCGCTATCTAAGGAATCCGCAAAGTTCACTATATTTTCCCAGGAAACTCTACTATACCCGTCCAACTCCATCATTTTAATATATTGACTGACGAATATCTCAATATAAGGAGGCAAACTACATAGAAAAGCTATTCTAAGGGAATCATGATCTCTCATATCATATCCAGGATATGCTTGACTAGCTAGGCGCTCTAACCGAAGGGCGAACATTTTGATGCTCTCGTTAGGGTATCGGTGAGCGGCATGATACTTCTGTATTCTGTATTCTTTTTTCTTTCGTTCCTCATCACGATACCAACACACAAGATTATCCCGTACAGAGAAGTATTCACGGTTGTCTTTGATGATTTCTCGGTATATATTCAAAAATTTGCCTTCTAGCTGTCGGCCAAGCAGTCTTAACCATTGGTGATGGGCATTAGGGTAGTGTAAACTACAATAAGCCTCAAAATCAGCCAAGGTAGACTAAGAGATCTTGTTCCGATTCGTATTTAAACTTTCCAGGATCCACAACCTTAAGCTTCTGAGAGTTCTTGAGTAACTGAGTAAGAAGCACAATGGCTTCCTCCAGCATGTCAAGTCTCTTTTTCATGTGTGGTCCTGAATACATTGAAGGTTCATTGGGATCGGGAATACGACGTTCATATTGTCGTTGTGGTAATCCTTGTGGAATACAACCAGAATTCGACTGAGAATCAGTCGAAAACATCTGGTGCTCCGGATATTGATTGAAGGGAATTTGTTCTCGTTGAGGCTGTAGTAATTTATTATACTTTCCAGAAAAGTCAGCCTCTCCTCTATGGATAGGGGATAGAGAATCTCTATTGTCTCTGCCCATATCGGGAGTTCTAAAGAGAGACTTAGGTTGGGTGAAGTAATTTACTGGGGTTATAGAATCATGACGAAGATTGGGATTAGGAAGAAGTTGAGGTTTAGGAAGAAAATTATGAGTAGGCATAAGATTAGGATTAGGAATAAGATTAGGATTAGAATGAAGTTGATTTCTAGAATTTTCCACATAGCTAGGTGGATTATGTAGAAAAGGCGTTGATCGTGGTTGAGGTTGGGAAACTAAGGAAGGTTTATACTCACGATCATAGAAAGAAGTGGTATTTTTAGGCATATGCACATGATGGGAATCGAATTTAGGTGGAATACCTTGACCTTGATCATGGAACGTTCTGTGTTCAACCTTACCGACTGTATCGCTTACTTGATCCAATTGCCTTTCACTTAATACCTGTTTATGGAGTTTCGTTAATAAAGTACTCATCTCAGGCTCAGTGAAAGGTTTGTCAGAGTTAGGAGCTAAAGATAAGTCAGAGTTGGTAGCTAAGGGTATGTCAGAGTTGGAAACTTCTACCCTATTTTTATTTTTCTCATTCATTCCTACATTCATTCCTACATTATTTTTATTACGATCATCACGGAGACGTTGTTCTACACGTGGATCTAATGCACAAGCTGCAAGAGAGGGATCAAAGTCCACAGCTTCTTGGCTATCAGCATTTATGCTCGTATCCAAGTCTTTTGGTTGAGGTTTTTCTGACATTTTCTTTTGTAATTTCAAAAGAAAGAATTTCAAAGTATTGGAGGGTTATTCTAACTAACTCTCGATCTGTCCAAAGTAAGTACAAAAGAAGAAGATTTCTTTGAAAAGAATTGAAAAGAGAATCGATGATTTTTCAAAAAATAAATATGATGATGTGAGCGAGATCACAATCCTAGTGCACGCAAGCGCAGGAACTCAAACAGAGTCCCTGTTCGGGCGCCACTTAATTTATTTATGTGGCGGAGAGGAAGTACGCTGGGATCAACAAGTGTACCCGACGGTGAGGTACCTCTCTCCGCTCTTTCTAGGAGATATGAAGTTCGAAGAATTTTTGATTTCGTACGAATGTCGATTTATAGATGATTACGTCAATGTTAGGTTTGTGATGTTCAAAGATAGTGGTTTTGAAGGTCTAGTCAGCACAGCAACCACCTGACACCATCCGGGGTAATACGGAGCAGATTAGATTTTCTCCGTAACGGAGGAAGTTAGTCTTCAGGACTCCGTCGGCCTGCTGACTTGAATGACTTTCGAGGAGGATTGTGAACTTTGATATAAAATGTTGATACAATCTAAGATTTTTACCTAAAGGAAGATGTAGAATTATTTAGCTCGTTTCCCGGAGCTTTCTCGAAGATTAACCCGATAGAGGTCTTGAAGATTAACCCGATAGAGGTCTCGAAGATTAAGAGTAACAATACCAAAAAGCATCAATATGAAGGATAGTGACACTCCATAAAAAAGTGTTATCTTTACTAAAATCGCTCAGAATATATGGTGGGAGGTCTGACAAAAGTTAATGTTTACCACAGTCCTACCCCAACAATATATAAATAAAAGATTATGATTAAATAGAATTAGTTAATACACACCTTGGAGAGCAAGTTAAAGGTTCCAATGTGTAAAATATGTACATGAGCACAGACAGCTCTAGGATCAGAATCGAGAGTGGAAACCGAACGCTTCCAAATATTGCTCATGCATAAAATTAAGGGAATAAGAAACCCAGACTCAACAATTGTGAATAAATGATGACTTAACTGAATTGACTGGGGGAATGGTTCCAAGTGGTGAGTATGATTCAGGAGAATACAATTATGCTGAAGTACTATTAAGGAGGAAGGAATCAGGCCAAATCCCAACGTTAGAATTGGCAGGGAGAGGGATCCAGATGAACCACAACTCCGAAACAACTCCAAGAAGAAAGATTCAGGATGAATTCCAACTTCAAAATAGCACCGAGAAAAGATTCACTAAGGAATCCCACTCAAGATTATCAGCACAAAAAGAAAAGAAAGAATCCCAAGATTGGAATGGCACGACGATGGATTCAGGATGAATCCCCGTCAGCAGAAATCGGATTCAGGACTGAAGCCCCAAAACAGAAGATTTAGAATGATTCAAGTATGAATCCCACAATCAGAACCCTGTCAAATATAAACAATGATTGGTATTTGGACCATAATTTATATTTACATATTTGACAGTTAAATGAAGTCACATATATCCATACTATTAAGAAACATACCCTGATATATCCAAGAGGGGTTTCTTAAATGGAGATTAATGATGTCAACGGCCTTCCAGCAAGCAACAAGATAGTAAACTGTAATAAGAGTCAAGTTTACTATCTGTACATTACTACAAATCTTACAGTTATTAATTAATAAAATCAAATAAATTTGTAGCACTGACCTCTGAGACAGCTAGAAAGGCTTATCACTTCTTGTGTATATCAAGGTTTAGCACAATTATATCTTTACTATCATCTGTGCTCCTGGTGCTATGTTTATCATTAAGTTTATATTATATTATACATAAAATCATAACAAGATGAACTAGAAAGGAGAAAAACTGGTATAATATCTATAAATATTATAAGGGTTTTCAATAATTGAATTGATAAGATGAATAAGATTGTATTACCACAGGCTGGATCAAAAATGGTTACAAAATTCCAGACTGTATTATAAAAAACATTTCCAAGAATAAACAACACCAGAATAAGATAGCGAATTGCCAATTGACATCATGGATGCATGATCAATATCTCCCTATATAATATATATATATATATATATATATTATATATATATATATATATATATATATATATATATATTATATATATATATATTTAACCTCCCTCCTTTTCAAAATTGAGAAAAGTAAAACTGATTACAAGTAACCGGCATTTTCGAATTTCTCTCTTTTGTCAGAGTTTGGATTTTAAACTTTCCTTAATTATACTAGAGATATAGAACTGTATTTTGATAAAGTTTTACATCAATCGAAGTTTTAGTTAAATAATATAATTAACAAATGGCGCAACTGCCGAAATAGGCTTTTCAAAAATGAAGAAATCATCATTTTAAAGTTTCCCTTCCACCTCTTCGTTAACCCGGTGCTCCATGAGTGCCAGACTTAGTTAATATTTCAAATTAATCACAACATTCCAACTTTTCACTTGTATAAGTGTTATTGACCCTTTCGAAATGAAAGGTCAAATTTTTCTTAGGTCAAAGACCCCTATTTTTCTATATTGAAATTGTGACATATTTTAGCTCAACAATTGTCCTAGAGAAATAAAATTTACATCAAATTAATCAGAAAAACATACAGAATCTGATGGTTATTGTTAAAATTGATAATCATCTTTAATTAAAAAATTACAATTATTATGTAATTTCTACGGAAGAAAAATATCCAGTTGACAACACGTGTGAAAGTTGCCAAAGATTGCCATTGAAACTTTCGATAATTTTTATAACAAATTCACATCACTTTATTCAACAAATTTATTTATTTACTATATAGTTTTAAATTTGCTATCTTTTGATAGTAAATTTGTCATTAAAACATCAATAATTTAATTTGAGGTTTAATTGATTAAATGTTAGTTAGCAACCGCGTTAGCATCTTTTCGGTGGTCTATAAAAGTAGCAAGCGCGGAAAAAAGCCTTCATATCTTAATTACTGCACTCACGATCGATTCTGTCCTTAATTTGTATTCCGAGTCGAATCAGAATTTTCTACAAGACATTTCCATAATGCAGTTAAAGTAGTAACATCTTTCATCGAGGCCTATCCTTAAGACGGGTCTCTACCTTTCATATTTTAGAGGCATCATTGTTATTTCGGAAACGACATGCCGACGTTTAATTTTAGGGCTGTTTTGATTCTTTTTTTTTGTAAATCAACAGCGGAGAATTGAAAACTTTCCTTCCGTTAAACAGTGATTTTTAGGAAATTTGTGTAGGTATGTCATTCACAAGCCTTCTGGACAACTTAAAGATCCCATTAATGACTTCGTGTCACCCTTCTTCTATTTCAGATATGTTAGTAAAAAAGGCAATAGTTTTTTGATTCGTTATATATATTAATTTTTGATAAGTGCTTTGACATTGTATAGCAAATCAGTCTCTTCTGATTGAGTTGTTCTATTTGGAATGATTCAATTTTTGATAGTGGACCCACGAGTTGCTATATAATGTTGAAGTACTTCTGTTAGAACAGTCCGCAAAGTTTTGAATTGATCTGTTTCGCCTACGGTTATGTGGTAATTGGTTTCCATTACCAAACCACATATCTGCGCAAAACACCTTTCAAAACACCCTTTTACTTCGTCTAAATTTAGGGTCCAGTTTTATTTGTAGGTGGAGAAATCTTCGAGGTTTTTGTCTATCTTTTATTCTCTCTCTCTCTCTTCTCGGGTGAAAGATTAAAAGTATGGATATTTACATACACATTTTTTCCCAACGTGATGTATACTGATTTTTTGTTTATTTTTTTTACACATGCAAACAATAAACTCGTACTCAAACAAAAATAAGCGAAAACGCTAAAAGGGAAAATTGAAAAGATAAAGATTTTGGGAAATTTTAATATAAGGGAAATATTTAGAAAATTTCAAACTCAAAGATTTGATTAAAAAATAATAATGATAAAAATAAAAGGTTAAATAAATTAATTAAAACGTAAAAAGTGAAAGAGTAAAAATTCATTATTAATAAATATTTTATAAGAAAAAATTTGTCGCTGCTTAAAATCGAAAATTCATCAATTAAAAAATGATGCTTTAAAGCATTTTGAGCCAGGTTTATACAAAAGTTATTGCATTGTTCAACAAACAAATGGGGGATCATTTTTTCAATATTTAAAACTAGGATTAGGTATTATAAAAACGAAGGAAATAAAAAGGTTGAAAATATTAAATAAATCATAAATAAAAATATTGTCAAAATTTTCATAGCGTAAAATTTGATTTTTCGGGAGCAGACTCGAAACTGAAACTTCCTATAAATTTATCTTTTAGACTTTTCCCCCTTTGAGTTTTATAATTGAAA
The DNA here is from genome assembly GCA_015478945.1 of Trachelipus rathkii. Classification (NCBI taxonomy): domain Eukaryota; kingdom Metazoa; phylum Arthropoda; class Malacostraca; order Isopoda; family Trachelipodidae; genus Trachelipus; species Trachelipus rathkii. Next base: position 4,898 of record JABUQX010129135.1, on the reverse strand, counting down.
ATCGATCTCTATATATATATCTGACGAATGGTATATATAAACTATTATAAAAATATTTATTCAAAATATTTAAAAAATTAGCCTTATATAGTTGGTCACCGTTCGGTCTCAGGAATTTGCCTCATAAATGAGAGAAAATCAAAAATACAAATTTTCGATTGTATTTATTTCAAATATTCAAATTAAATATTTATAAAGCATAAATCATATATTTTATGGTTTTAAATCATCAATGGATGATATCCATATACATATATATATATATACATCTATAATTTTTTTTTTGCAAAATAATAAAACTTAAATGTTCAAAGTTTAGTCGAGTTTCTGAACTTTGTGTAACTTTCACGCCGTAATTTCCATGCATGATAAATAAACATTATGGGAGTGGTTTGGTAGTTTAACCTCCCACTCGTGAGCAAGTTAGTTCCCTTAGACAGAGGCCTTACCTCTGTTTAGTAATAATAATTAGTCTTCCCTCTATTAAACCTTGCTTGCAAGTTCCTAAATGGCCTCTAGCCTTCTTTGTAAGAACTAGATTCATTGAGGAACAAAAGCAAAGTTATTATCGGAATTCATCTTCTCACTGAAACACTTTTGTGTCTTCAACGAAGATTATTCCTACAAATAATAATTATTATTGGTAATTATTACCATTAATAATAATTATTATTATTATTATTATTATTATTATTATTATTATTATTATTATTGCTTTCATAGTACTAATTATAGAAAGTCTTAGTAGTGTGCTGTTATTGTTACCGTTATCACAACAATTATTGTTATTATTGTTTCATTATTTTCGAAATTTGATTGAGTTTTTTTCATCTTTATCAGACTTCCGAATTATATATTATTATCAATACAAAAATATATCCACTTGTTCCAGATAAAGTGTTACACATATTCGGATATCAGAAATAATTTTGCCAATGAAAAAATTTTTATATATTTCAAAATAAAGCGACTTCCTATAATAACTCCGGCTAAAACTTTCAATAAAAAATATAAAAAATTCAATATAACTTTAATAAACAAACTTTTTTGTACCCCCAAAATCATCATAAATAATAAAAACTCGGTTCTTTTTATGGGCATTCGGTTTTATATAGGCAGTAAATTATAGATTCAATAATTATTCTTCATTCCTTGTATATATATAATATATATATATATATATATATTATATATATATATATATAATATATATATAGCTTATATATAATATATATATATATATATATATATATATTATATATATATATATATATATATATATATATATATAATATATATAATTACCTTGGTCCACACCGAGGTCCACCGAGTATACCTAGATATATATTACAAATTTAATTCCACTATTCATGGCTACTTCCAAACTAATTTCGAGCGAAAGTGGTCCGCCGCCAGAGAGTTTGTTTGGAAGCTAGGAAATAAATGTGGATTTGGTGATCTGGTCTTCATTAGCCCAGCTACCTGGGACTAGGTCATAATCCCCACATTTTAAGTGGCGCACGGAAGGGAAACCAGGGGGCTTAGTAAGAAAAAAAACAAGAAAGCATTCATTCAGTAACAGGGTTGTTAATTTGGAATGGTTTTGCCCACAGGAGGTTATTGAGGTTGACTTATATGCAGACATTTAAGAAAGGATTGAGATAGAGGCAATATAATGGATGCTTTGAGGGTATCAGATATAGTATATATTGACCTAAGTCAAATAGGATTGGGTGGATAGGTACAGTAAGTTATTAAGGTTAAGACTGAATGTAATACTTTAAAGTTATTAAAGCTTGAGTGTAGTTGCACATGAAAACTTAGCATATAGTTAGATCTTTATAGTTGTAGACTTAGCTGTGGTATGAGCGGTATTGTGTGCGTGGTTGTGGATTGCGATGAGGCAATGCTTTAGACTAATTGTGATGAATAGTAGTCGTTAAGTTTGACTTGACAAGCCAATAGGATGCGTTTGAATGATTGCGAGGGAGGAAAGGAAAAATGACATGTTAGCTTTTGGTTGGGATTGCTATCTGCTGTTGAGCGTTTTGACATAAAGAACAGTCTCAGGATAGATCCGGATGTCTGGCTAGTGTGACATGTCTATTTTATATTAATGTGCTGATATGAGGATAGTGGGCGTTTATGAGTGTAGGTATACCGTGTCGATCAGTTCCTGTGTGAAAGAGCCTCTAGGAAGTGGCTCTGAGAAAAGGGGACGTGAGGTTGTTTGAAGGAGGGAAGTGAAAATGGTATATGAAAAAAGAGTATGGAGTGTGAATTTTCTGACTTGCGAATCAACGGAGTTCTAAACGGTAACAATGGGTTATATCCTAGTCCTATGGTGTTGTTTGGGAGCTGAGGTGTAGGGTGACGGATAAAACTGTGGCATAAGCAGAGTGAAGTGTGTGTCAGAAGTATGCTGGTGTCTGAGAGTGCTCTAATCTGATCTTTCTATTAAGACTAAGTGTAATGCCTAGTCTTGTATACATGTAATTCAAAGTGAATGTGAGCGTATTAGTGTTTTGAGCACCTACCTACCCAGAGTAATAAATGTGGGGTTGAATGATTATATATTGAAGAAGGGGTGATGTGATAAATGATTATTTTTGTGTTTGTTAATGATTAAATTAATTGGTGAATCATATATGATTGGTGGGATGAAAATTATTATAAAATGTTTAAGCAAAACCAATAACTAAGTATTAATTAAAAACGTTAAGGTTTATTTATTTGGTTATTGTAGTTGATATCGTTCTTATTTAATGTCGAGACTTCTCAGAATGAATATTCCATCAATCATTTTACGTTATAATTTTTTAAGATATGAGATGCTCTCTATAATGTGTGTTGTGTCTTTATAATAGGGACGGTAACGAATGTTATGTATGAATTATTTGGTGGTGCAGAAGATGCTTAATGATGTGTGGATAGATGAGAGACGGATGTGGAGGTGGATGTGAAAGACTGGGACAGAATGCATTATTTAAAAGTGTGGGCGGACTGGACGGCCCACTGAACGGCAATATGGGCCCACGCGTACGACATGAGCGGCTGAACATAAAACAAAACCTCACATCAAACAAAGCGGTTTGCTAGGTGGCCTCAAAGAAAACTGGAAAGTTCTGTTTAAAGCTGCAAGACTTAATTTTTCCTCTTCTCAAGAGTATACATTGAGGAGATCCGGAAATCCAGGTAAGGCTACACAAAGCGAGACACACAAACTCCAGCGTCCCTAGCTAACTCACGGATAGCGCCTGTTGTAAGCTCGGAAAGAACCCCAATCACAAGATTAACAGTGTAAAAAAAGGTCTATTGGGCATCAACATATGAGCTCTGGGGGAAAGACGACCCCTTCGAGCGCCTTTCGAAGATGTGGAGGATCCACCCTTGCCTCACCCATTTTGATAGAGAAGTCAAAGCCGCAAGCCAAAACAGTAGCCAACCCAGGACAAAATAAGAATACACACCACGCCAACTAAGGCTTATTAAACTGTTGTACTTTTCACTTCAATTGACTCTATATCTGTGTGGGCGATTTTTGAAATCTGGAGAAACACGAAATAGTTAAGAGACTTAAGATGAAGCATGACTAGGTAGAATCTGGAAATACTAATAGTTAAGATAGAACCTGCCTAAGTAATTCACATACCAATAGCGACGTTGTAAAATAATTTTTTTTTTTGAAAGTTTATAATAAAAATAAAAATTGTAAATTGAGCGGACAACTGTGTGTCAATAACCCTGAGAATAGGGATTATTAAAGGTTGATTGGTTCATAAGCTAACAAACAGACGTGCGCCTTCAAGGAGTCCACATTCCTGGATCCGGCCGTTGGAAAAGGCCAGAAGACAAAAAGTAAGTAAAAAGAAATTTCGTTTATGTAAGAGAGGAGGTGGAGCAATAGATAAGAGGACCTGTCGGGTAGCCCCAGAACACATACAATATAATACTTCCCTACACATTAAACCTAAACTGTTGTACCCCATTTCCCCACTCACCATCAAACTGGTGACCTGAGTATTTGCCTAAGGTTAATGAAAGGGAAAGAAAGTCGAGGTGGAGGTGATTCTATGTTCGAAAGTGTGTTGTATGGTTTACAGGATCTAGCCAAGGATGGGTTGGTTTTGAGAGTGCCTGAGAGTATAGAAGAATTGCGGAGGGAAGTTATGACTGAGGTGTGTAAGAAACCTGAGCAGATAGGAGTTAAGAAGGTGCGACAGTATGTAAGAGAGTTAAAGACTATGTGTAATGGAGGTGTGATTCCGTTGCAAGAGGTGTTGGTTGTTGTGAGTAAATTGTTTAAAGTAGTTGTGTGTGTGCATTATGGCGGGGAACGACCGGTAATTTATAGGAGTGAGGGGATTGATAGGAACAGTGTAGGCGAGCTGCATTTACAGTGTTTGAGTGGGGTACATTATAATTGGGTAATAGAGAAAAAGAGTTATGATAGGAAGTATGTTTTGGAAAAGGGAGTAGAAGATTGTGTAATTGAGGATGACGAGGATGTGAAAATGATTTGTCCTGGGGAGATTGAAGAGGTAGTGTATTGCGAACATGGGATGAGTGGTAGAATGGCGGTGAAAGTGCAGGTAGATGGTAAGGTATATTGTGGGTTGATTGACACTGGGTCTCAGATTTCTTTGGTGAATGCGTCAGTGGTACGAGAGCTTGAGCAAATGACGTGGCAGATACCTAGGAGGAATACAAGTGTAAAGATAAAGGGGATTGGGGCAGGAGAAATTGTAGCTTGGGAAGAGGTTTTGTTAAAAGTAGAGATAGGAATGTTAGAGAGAGTTGGACATAGGTTTGTTGTGCTTGATGAAGAACGAATGCCATATTGTTTTTTGTTTGGGATAGAATTTTTAAGAATGAATGGGTTGTCAGTAGACGTTGGA
>JABUQX010129134.1:0-35000 GCA_015478945.1 Trachelipus rathkii | reverse complement strand
GAAAGTTGTTAACACAAGCTGAGCCTGAAACCAGAACTCCAGTGTACACGTTATACAAGTCAAAAAACGTGGCTTTAATAAGCCTAATTACGCTGGTTAAGCGAAAAAATGCAGAGCGTCATATAATAGCGTTAGCGTAAAGAAAAAATGGCGCTTGAAGTAAACGATGTGGATGTTGCCACTTTTTAATAATTTTTCACAGTCTATAAAATGCAGTGGCTTAATTTTATTTTGATTAATAATATTGCGTGCTATTATAGAGGTCAACATTACCTCAAACACTACAATATATATATATATATATATATATTAATATATATATATATATATATATATATATATAAAGAATATATATATAAAGTATATATATAGAAATATAGTTAGTATATATATATATATATATATAGTTATTATATATATATATATATATATATATATATATATATATATATTATATATATATATATATATTTATTTATATATACATTCTTATATATATATATATATATATATATATATATATATATATATATATATATATATATATATATATATATATATATATATATATATATATATATATATATATTAATGAATAAAGTTACAAAGAGAGAAAATGGATGATTTCATGTTACACACACAATAATTTCCAGACTGGCATAAGGTCGTGTTCACTAACTTCTTGACTCCTCTTCTTGCTTTTAGTGTCCGAAGCCAAATGGCGTCCTTTCAAAAACCAAGAATTTACATACACTGAAGGTTTAAACAAGCTCAAGGGAGGGCCTACTAATTTTATAAACATTAAGCTACCTACGGTACTAAATTCAATGAAGCTCTTGTTAGAAGAGTCAATATTAAATTCATATGTGAGAATCCACGTTCACACTCACTTGTTGAAATTAATCGCATTCAAAAGAGCTGATGGAATTATCTTTTCCAAAACGTACTCTCGATATTCCCTTAAGATTTCTCTATCAAGAAGCCTAAATCGTTCACACATGTCCCTTATTTCTGCTTCACTAAAGGTTAAATTAAGATTATCTGGCCAATTGTTGCAATCCAGCACTTTGGTCAACTGTGGAATTTCAGCATCTTTTTTAACAAAAGTCGGCTCTCCATACGAACTTTAAGACTTGTCATAAAATTTAACTGGATCGATACGATTTCCCTCTCATCGTCTATGCACTTTTTCTAGGGAAACTCTTTTAAAAGCCAATTTTTTCTCCGCTTTTAAGGCTTCCAGATAATAATTTTACATGATTGATTATTTTTCTATGAGCTGAGTAAAGTGTGATATCACGTGCTTGCAGCTCTAAACTTAGTTCAGCTAGTTCTTGAAGAACATCACACATCAATGCAAGATCAAAAATTAAATCAATATTGGTTATTTTATTAAATAGTCCTTCATACTGGTTTCACTCAGTTGTCTCTATATTCATTTGATATAGCTTTTTTGAAATGGGAAACCAAAGCTTCAAAATTTTGTCATACAGCAAAAACATTTCTAAAACTGGAAGGAACCCATCTAGCCTCTAAAATCCTCCCAATTCGTAAAATTTCTTTTCTCAAGCTGTTCCGCATGAGATTTTAATTCTCTTGCATTTTAGGAGACTGATGATACAGTGTGTTTAGTTTACCAATAAACGATTTGAAGTGGTTAATTTGTGATGGGAAGTTCTTACCTGCAATTAGCACAATGCCAAAATAAAATTTTGGGAAAATTATTTTTAAGTAGTGTCACTACACCGTTCTTTTGGCCAAGTATTACTGAAACCCCATCTGTTGCAATTGTCAAGAGATTGTTTTCCAGAAAATCATCATGAAACCCAAGTTCTCTTATACGGGACATCAGCGATTTGAATATTCCTTCATCCGGGGAATCTTTTAACTCAATTATATCAAGGAGCAAGTTAGTAGGCTCATTCAATCCTTGAAATGTGGTTCTTACATTAACGAGAGAGAGGACAACTGACTTATTGCAGTGCTTTCATCTATAAGGAGAGCAATTTTATTATTTGATTCTATTATGTTATGTTTTGTGCATGCAGCATTTTGATGCCATTTAATTCCTGCACGTCAATTTCTGACAGAATCATAAAACGCTTAATTTTTTTTTAGTTACTTTGTACGCAGTCTAAATGCATTGGCCGCAACGTCCTTCTCATTTTCGAAAGCCTTAGAGCATTCAGCTTTTTCAAGTATTGAAAGAACTGTCTTATGAGCTGAACTTTCCATATGATTGAAAATATTTTTTTGGAGAGAAAGCATCTGAACAAATTTATCTTCATCTGATGCACTGATTAAAACTAAAGCCCACTGCTGGGAAATGTTTATACCCTGCATTTTTCGCTCTGGTCCCACGGCACTAAAATTTTTGTAAGCTTTTTAGCCAAGTTTTTCGTTTTTAGCTATTAACCAGTAGCGTTTACTACAGAATTTATTTTTCTTACTTAGATCCCAACATTCAGGAGAATCAAATGACTGGGCTAGGGCTGTGTGACTACTTTCCCCACAGCCTACAGCACAACACTGTTTATTTTTCTTTTGGGTAGTAAAAGAATTTTACCCAAAGCTGAAACTGAGCAATTTTAATATATATATATATATATATATATATATATATATATATATATATAACTAAGATATAAAAAAATATATTAAATATATATATATATATATATATATATATATATATATATATATATATATATATATATATATATATATATATATATATATATATATATATATATATATATATATATATATATATATATATATAAGAAAATAAATGTTTTTTACTGATCGAAAAATCAAAGAGCTAGGATGTTTGACGAGTCTGAAGATTTACTTTTTGAACAATCATCTTGATTTTTTCTCCAACAATTTGGGGGATGTGAGTGAGGAGTAGGGTGGAATGTTTCCATCAGGATATCAAGGTGATGGAAGGCAGGTATCAGGGAGGCTGGAATACCACTATGATGGGATACTATTGCTGGTCACTTCACTAAGTTCAGTAAGTGACTCACAGGAGAAAATTCAAGCGTAGTTTTAAAGCACCCGGTTTTTTCATCCCATAATTGCTGAGTACTCAAAGGCCTGTTTGAATGTTTTGATTTAATGTAAGGTGGTGTCAGCTATGCTTGATTGTTTTTCTTCAAAAAAATAATTTTAATTTTTTATACAATTTCTAATTTTAAATAAATTATGAAATAAGGTGTCTAAAAGAATTTTATTACTAAATAACATACGAGTGTTTTGATGCAAAAAGCGTTGAATATCTTTAAAATTAAAGATTTGTGAGAATTTCTGTTTGCAATAAAAATCCCCCCCCCCCAAAAAAAAAAAAATAAAGTTTTTTTTTTTAAATTAAAGATTCTTGAATATAAAATAGTTATTCATAAAAAAAGCATTTTCTTTTAAAAAAGATAGAAATATACCGGATACTTAGGAAACTGACTACCCTTAATCAATGACTTAATCACAACTTTTTAGATATAGAACACGGTTAAACCTATCCTGCAGATCCAAGAGTGAACGGATTGGTTGAGGATTGTCATCACAGTCTGTTGGCTTGCCTCAGATACATGTTGCATGATAATGATTTGCGAATACATGACTGGGCGAGTCTCCTGCCCATATTACCCTTCACACCGAGGCTTACGTCTATCATAAAGACGGGCATAATGCCCATTCAATTAATGTTTGGACAAAATATTACTGTTCCAGATGGTTTCATGCCAGAGATGCCTATGAATTATAATAAATATGTTGATAAGCTGGCCGCAGTGTTAGCAAAACCGTTGACCCCGCACACTAGATATAAGAATAGAACCGTCTTGGTACCTAAAAATTTTGATTGAAGCAAAATTTGTGCTTGTAAAGCAAGCACAATTTAACTTAGGCAAACTAGCTGAAAGGTATATCAGCCCCTTTTGAGTAATTAAATTTAATTAAAATAATGTTTTAATCGAGAAAAATGGAAAGCATCAAATAGAAAATATAAGGAATGTGAGACTTTATTAATTGTAAAAGGAAAATATAAGAGGAAAATAATAAGGAATATTTTTTTTAAATAATAATAATAATAATAATAATAATAATATTTTTTTTAAATAATAATAATAATAATAATAATAATAATAATAATAATAATAATAATAATAATAATAATAATAATAATAATAATAATAATAATAATAATAATAATAATATCATTATTATTATTACTATTATTATTATTATTATTTGGTGTAATAAACCTTAGGATGGCCTTGGAATTTAAAATTATGGTTACAATTGCTGCATCGTTTCCTCTTACGCTATCGTAGAAAAACTTTCTTCTCTTTTCTAAACTTTGAAAAGAGAATTGTATAATTAGTATTCGGGTCAATCATTCGACCTTGAATACGTGGATGTTTCTTTTTCAAACTTGAATGGGACTCCGAGATCACCAGATGTACTGAAGTCGATATTGATTAATTATCAGTCTTTATTAAAATTTTATATGTAGGCTGAAAACTTTTTAAACAGAGCTCGTACTCTGTAACCTGGTTGAATGAGGTTACAAGAGAAAGTTTTGGAGCATTTGAATTTTATGTAAAGTTATCTGGTGATTGGCTGTCATGCTTGACATAGTCGAGAAAGGATGGATTATAGACAGCCCCTCGGCGAACGACTTCAAATTAAATTATAAAGGTGCATATTATTAATTAGAAATTACATATAAACAATTTTCGCATTCAAAGAACTTATGTCATCCCCACATAAGGAATGACGGAGGTTGAAATATCCCATAGTTACAACTGAAACTGATGAAATAAGTAAGAAAGATCCTCTTTGATGAATTTACAGCTTAGGGGTAGGTAAGTAGAGCTGATGGTATAGCCAGAAACTAGATGGATTCTTGCTGCAACAGCATGAAGTCTTGTTTGGAGGGGAATTTTGGAGTGAAGGATTAATTTGTGTAGAATCACTGCACCTTCTATGTCGCTATCCCCTCGTTAAGTAGACATGAGATTTTTTATATTTAGAGGGGATGGGAAGAATACTGCAGTTACATAAATGAAGTTCTTGTAGACAGATTCATTTTAGAGCAATTCGTCTATTACGCAGCCAAGTTTATCAAAGTTGGAATAGTAGCCACTGCCATTCCGTTGGAGAAATGTGGCCATATGATGAGTGTCGAAGTGTCTGATCATCACATACACAAGAAACGATGCCATCCCATAGAATGGAACGACTTGGGGCACACCAATGTATTTAAGAATAATCTCAGCCACTTTAAAGAAAGTCTAAATCAGAAATCCAGGATACACTAGGATTTCTCTGAGGAAATGGAGAAAAGCTTTGGAGTGTAGGGGTAAGGCTTGATTTATTATTAGTTTCGATAAGAATTGTTAGTAAAAATGATGTGAGTTGAGTGGCAACACCTGCACACTGTATGATGCTCAAGATTATAGTTATTTTGTGACTAACAATGTCTGATCTAACGTCACAACAAACTGATACATGAGAAGATTACATGTCTTGTTCTAGTTTAATATTGAATGGGACCCTAAAAGCCTGAAGTGAGTAAGAAAGTTTTGTGTATTATATATTTTTTCCTTTGCTGTACATCATTACACTTTTCGACAATATTTTTCAGATGGGATTATCTTAATCAAACTATCCTACAGAAATGTAAGACAATGATAAATATTGGAACATATCGTTCCTCTATCTATAACATATTTTATTCATATTAAGATCTATTCGGCTCAAAAAATGATAACCTATATAGTTTAAGATATCACACACGTATTTCTCCTCAATTCTCAACATCTTTGAAGTAAATACCATTCTTCTCTCATTGCAATCTAAATCGTTAGATTCTGTCTCTAAGATCTTAAAGTTATTAAATGATGAACTAAACTTGACGTTAAACCTCAAATCCTAAAGAAAATTAAATTTTACACAATTCGACTAATTGGCGGACAGGAATGACTAAGAAGTCACTCGGGCCAGCCATTATCTCCACAATGGTAACAACCATTACCTGCTAGAGATCTTACTGGATAAATTAGTTGGGGGAACTCTTAGCAAATTCTAGCGCTAGAAGGCGAGTTGGCACCCTGAAAACCATTGCCTGCAATTAAAGTTTTCACAGACTATGTGTAAACTATTTCAATAATCTAGAATAAGTTCAATGAAATGGAGAAGTTCGCTTTGGTTTGTGCAAACAATAGTAATTTGAATTCATACACTGTTCATCTTATCCAATTTATAAGAAAGCATAGATGATATTGATTCATCATACCTCAGCAAATTAGAACTTCTGTATGCCTATAATGAGAAGACCGCGAAGAAGAAAAACTAACTTACTACTGTCTCTTAGCTTAGCATCTTGTGATTAAAAGTGGAAACCTGAATTTACAACTACTTTAGAAGAATATATTCAGTGAGACGTGCTCATTGAAACACCCTCTTCTTCTAAGATAAGATTGATCGAAGAAGTGGGTTTTCTTGTCTGTTATTCATAATTTTGTCAGATATTTGGTATAAGTAATAAGGTATACTAAGTATAATAAGTATAGTATAAGAAGTATAAAAGCAATTTATGAGTATAAAGTATATATATTTATATAAATACCTATAGAGTATAGTCCATGAGTATTTTATGTATGATCAGATTAGGGATACCTAATACCCTATATAAGTGCTACTATGTGTAGACTTTATTTATTTTTCAATTGGTAATCTTTTTACTTTAAGAACACAAGCTCAAGCAAGACTACTGCCACGGGATTACGTAGTTGTGACTCCAGGATCGGCGAAAACTTGTTTCTCAAAGAATCCAGAAGTGTAGGAGCAAAATCCCGTTACGAAGGGATCCATTAGACCAAGATGGTTCAGATACGGCACTGATAATGCATGGAATATTTCCAACCCGAACGATATCGCTAGTTATGTCAAATCTCTTGGTAGGTTACTTGGTTTATTTCCTAGACATTTTAAAGTTTAATCAGATATCATTAATCAGAGTAGCATAATACAAGTATAATTAGTCACATACAGTAATGAACAATTATCCAATAACTTTCCGAACCCCGTGGCGTAGCAACCTTTTTGTTCATAGTAAGACTTGTACCTAGCATATCGACAAATTTAGACTATAAATTTACGGCGGTCGTGCCGCAATACAATATAATTTTGATTCCTATCCAATAAGGAACTAATTCCGCATAACTGTTATTACCACACAATCGAATCTCACACCGAAAATTTACTCCTTAAGCCGCTAAGGACGAGATATAATGGTACTACCAGAATGGTGCAGTAGTATAATAAGCAACAAGTTTTGTGACAGAAATACGGACCACCATCGGAATATTAGATTTAAAATCGTTAATTTGCTATAATTATCAATGAAAAAGATTTCAAAGAATCACTATCGCCATTAATGAAATGCGGTCCAAATAAAAAAGGAGAAGACGAAAAACTTCGTTCCCACCCCCTGAAAGAGTACTCGCGATAAGAACGAATCCTTAACACGTAATAAAGATGATATTTTTATAGTCAAAGATCATTTAAAGTCGGTGTCTCTAAATTATTGGTCAAAATTAATCTTGCCGTATTTTTGTTAACAAAATTTAGGCAGATAAAAATTATAACATAGAGTATATATATATAGTAATGCGCAATATCCGAAGGGGTGTGAGTATACAAAAATATAATATATATAGTATATAGGTAAGTAGGCTTATTAGTGAATGAGTAGGCTGATCAGTACTAAGCCGATATTTAGATTCAGAGCCGAATATAATTACTCACTCAGTAGAATACTGAGATAGTTAGGTGGGGTGACGCAGATAGGGGGTAGAAGCCACTATAGAGTTAGTAAGAGGTAAAGTCATACAATAGATAATACACACACAACATTAGGTGATAATGGAATACGCGTACTACGGTAGGGGATAGGATATGATCATATATATAGTATATAGGTAGCTTACTGATAGGTAGGGCTAGCTAGTATATATAATGATATAAGGGTAGGTAGTAGTGAAGGAATGGATGAGGATTTGAAATATGTGAGGTCAAAGGATATGTGATACAATATAGCTAATTATCATAGTAGTAGCCCGTAGTATAGGATAGTATCAGTATATATGAGTATGTATATTCTTGGCCGCTATTTTGTGTGGTTAGAACAAAAAGTTAATTCGCGCCCAAATATAGTAGTGGTGAAGTTAATTGGCGAAATAGGAGTAGTTCATAGTACTAATAAATAAAGTAAGGGTGTCGTCAACATATTAAAGAAGAAAATAATGAATGACTGAAAGAAAGTTTCAATATAGAATAATACTATATATATATACTTTCTATAGTACTATATATAATTAAATAATATATTAATATAGTAATATATAATAAAAAACGTTCATGGAACTCTGGAAACTCAAACTTTGAACATGAACTAGACATGGAGACTCCGACATCCAGACTATGCTTAAGGATGACTCATGATCTCGAGCATTATAGTTCATAATACAATTTGAATCTTCAACAGCAGTCTCAATGAGATGGAGGGATGCAAAAACATGAGCGCCTCTACAGCTTTCTGTCTCCGAATTGTATGTGAATACCATGTAATCCCTTCAACGCTAGGAAAAATGATTTGAAACCATCTTCCCGCAAAAATGAGTAACAATTGATCTGAGACCTCGATTTTTTAAAAAGGATATTGAAAGATTGGTCAGTAAAACGAGCCTACGAAAAAGGTCTATTTTTGTAAATTATTTTCTTGAATATAACAATATATGACATATATCTTTCCTGACAATCCATCTAACCCTTATATCCCCGAGTGGTATAGATGTGGTATTTGATGAGTTTATCAAATATTAGCATTGAAGCAAGTTAAACAATCGTCATTTGTGTGTTGCAGTTCGAAAGAACGACATATCAACCTGAACGCGACACCAGTCTATATTAGGGAGTTACTGGCCACCCACGAGTTATTAGGATAAAAAAACGGAGACAATCGCTACAGAATACCAAACCACTCCCTCCTAGAACATATAACAGAAATGAAAACAGATTTTTCACTGGTTATTAATGTACGTCTTAACGCAGGTCCGAGTAGGGATGAAGAAAAGACAGACGGGCGAAAGAATTACCACAAAGAGCGACGCGAGTGTTGGAATGGGGAGAACGTTAGGCCCTAGCTAGTGGGCAAATGTTGGAAAAGACTAATCACCAAGGAGAAGTCCCGACCTCACGAATTTACAAATCGAGGTCATCATATAGCCTTCTGGTGTTGCCCGGCGGGGGGGGAGCAGGGTGGGGCTAAAGCCCGCAGGATCAAGAAAAAAAGTATATAGCAGCAAGTGTTGTTGTCTACCCAAGCGGCGGAAGTTAGAGGGATAAGCTTTGCACAGGAGCGAAACCATACTCTGAGCCAGTGCGCCCCAAACTAGTCGTTCCAACCAATCGCAGGAGAGGTAAGGTTAGCGAGAATGCTGGGGCTAATAATGATATATTAATTGAAAGAGAACGGGAAACTACAGACTGCGTCACGCGAAAAGGCAGGAAACCACTTGAATTGTTTCAATCAACCCTCAAACCTTCTAGTTGAATTTGGAATTTCGAATACATAAGTGCAGGAAAAAGTATATCAGTAATCCAATGGGCCTCGTGACCTAGATCTTGGAATTCACACTCTGAAGCGGTCGCCGAAGGTTGGAGAGAAAAGAGAGGATCGGGATGTGGTGAGGTGTGGCGATTGAGTTTGTGGTCCCCGTTCCTCAACGATCAGCCTGGTGTAAAACAATCATAATGACTTCAAATAGAATTTTAATGTGGGTTGTGCTTTAGATAAGCGAGCTTTTAACGACAAAGTCCTTATAAGGTTAGTTTCTAGAATAATGAGCTAATGAATGTAGCTATTAAGCCATAAGGGGTACTTAATAATAGCTAATATGACGTGGACCTAAATATACGCTATGTGCATCGGCATGAGTAGGCGCGTGAAGGTGATAACTATGTAGAAATAATTTAGGGGGGTAGGGGAGTCGTGTAGTGATGGGTACGTGTATGGGTGAATATGATAACCCCTAGGAATAGGCGGCACAGCTACTAGATCTCACGCGGCTAATATCAAGAGCGATCCTCAATCTGCGTCTCATCGCGTCGATCCCTCGTTAGATTTCTAAAAACAGAATTTGACATTGTTGCATGCGCCGATAAGCATAGTGGCACAGGGGGGTTAGAGAAGCAATACGATTATAGCGTGTTAGGTTAGGTATACCACCGTGTACTGAACGAACGGGTGGCCGTAAGGAGAGTAGGGGCAATTCATACAGCCTAGTTAGAGCGCGTTATTGAAGTGCATTCAATAATATAAATAGGGGTCTGCGTGATACGTATAGGAGTAAGGTGATCTATAATGACCTAGCTAGGTGCGGGTACATACGATATCCTTCACGGTAATAGCAAATAGATACTAGGATACGGCGGATAGAAGTAAAGGATCAGTTCCTAAGCAGCGAGTCGTGCGTCGTGAAGCAGTAGTGAATTATTACCATACTAGCGGGGTAGTCAGGGTATCTATTCGGTATTGATTAAGGATATCTGAAGCAGAGCCTACGGGTACTAGGGTATTACATATAGTAGTGGGGTTTGTAGGTGAGGTAAGTTAGCGTAAAGGTATAAGTTAGGTGTGATAGTATATTATATCACTCATGAATAGGTCAGCCGTCAAGATAGGTGATTAGTTCATCGTAGTATATTCGAATGTTAAGAGTAGGGTTAGCTACCAAGAGAAGGCCCTAATATTAGTACTCATAATCATATAATGTATACTAGTATAGAGTATATTATAGGACTTACTCTATATGGATATATACTCACATACTATTTAGTATAGTATAATAGTTTAGCAGCGTTCCTAGAGAGTTTAAGTTGGATTAGTGGACTTACGTAGGTGAGGGGTGAGGTAGATGTGAAAATATTAGCATGAACCCAGGTGATACGTGAGGGCTAACGTGTCCATACATTAGGTGGTACCCTCCGATGATATAATATATAAATAATACTAGATAGTAGGTGATAGGCGATAACTAATAAGTATAGGCTATAGTTATATGAATATAAGCATATAGATAGTAAGATATAAGTATAAGGTTTGGGTAAATGAGGGTATATCGAATATTTTGATATGAAAGGTAGCGTGATAGCTAATAATAGAGCTTGAATATGATGGTATATATTCACTACAATGATAAATTCGTAGGTTATAAGAACGTGATATGTGATGATAGATATATGTATATATGGTTATTACGTTCCATATAAATGAAGACATTTAGAAAACAAACTACGTATAATATGATATAATTCACTTAAGTATATATATAAATGAGGAGAGTATTTTAGGGACTCAGATATAAATATCAGCCAGTAATATACCTCAGGATCGACTAATATTAATAGGTAGTACTTATATAAATCAAGGCACGGTAAGTTATCCAGGAGCAATTTTGCGGATAA
This sequence comes from Trachelipus rathkii, assembly GCA_015478945.1. NCBI lineage: Eukaryota > Metazoa > Arthropoda > Malacostraca > Isopoda > Trachelipodidae > Trachelipus > Trachelipus rathkii. The sequence goes on along the minus strand of JABUQX010129134.1, from coordinate 23,468 downwards.
CGAAAGGGAAGACACAAGTTTTAATTAAAGTTCTGTAGTAGAGGGTAACAGTTGGGAATTGAGTATACTTAGTTAATATAGAAGCTTAGGTATTCTTTCCTAGGTGCGGCATGTGGGCTTGTTTGAGCGGGGCTTTGGGTGCCAGTTGAGGTATTCCGGGCAAGCTCAGGTATGGGGAACCCGTACGAGCGTGCGAAGTTGCCTATCAAGCTGCTGAAGGAAGCATATAAGTGTAAGAAAAAGTAGAAGTGAAGCAATCTGTGAATAAGTAGCGCCGGGTGACAGGAGAATAAGAGACGAGAGGACAGGGTGGGTTTTAAATATTATGGATTGAGGTAAAAGACAGATTTAGCGCTTAGAGTGCGGTTTGTCATTTGATAATGGACGAGGGGAATGAGGATCTGAAAAGGAAGAAGCTGGGTTGAGATCGTTCCGCAAGAAAAAGAAGAAAGTTTGGGATGTGTGGCTAGGAGTGACGCAGGAAGAAGCAGAGCATGACAGAGGAGAATTACGAAGCGAAGGACGGTGGAGTTGGCTGGAAAATATTCAAGGGCTTACGAGTGAACAGGAATGTGTCCGGGAGGGGATCACGTGAGTGTGGAACCGACGGATAGTAGGGTGAAAGGAAGTGTTAGAAGGAGCTGGATAGGAAAAACCAATTGCTGAGAGATTGCAACAGTTGGCTGAAGAAGATAATGGTAATCCACGTTGTTACAGGAGCTGAGTGGTAGGAGAATAGATGGAGAGTTAAAAGTGTGGAATAAATATCTGGGAGAAGAACATGTGGGTTATAATTAGTTATTTGACGAACCAAGTAAGGCACCAGTAAAATAGCCCGATGATAGGGGAGGAGGATGAGGGAGAAAAGATTTTGGGAGAGGCTGAAAATCGTGAAATGGGTTGAGACCGGAGAGATATCATGTGGGAAAGATAATCTCGCCCCGAGATAAATGATACAAATTTGTTTATGTAGGGAAAGATTTTTGAAATTGCAGGATAAGTAGGGAAAGAGAGGTGAGACACTGCGCCGCATGAGACACTTGCAATATTAGGACTCCCATTTCGAGGTAGCGGGAAAAGGAAGTTTTGAACATAATAGGAGAAGAGGTGCTGTGATAGAGTTTGGATGGTACCAAGAGTACAAACCCAGAGAAAAAATGTCTGATTCAATCGCGCAAAAAAGAAATGACCCAGTTTGGGATAAATGATATTTTACCTCAACTTGGTTCAAAGAAAAGTGAAACGATATCGTACGATAGGCGATACAGACTTCAGGTTAGTATACATTAGGCCGAAGTAGTGATAAAAGAACGGGAAGAAGGGGAGGGAGTTCGGCGATATGTGAGTATCTATGTGCGTGAGTACGTAAATAGAAAGAATAGAGGCAGCTACCTAGGATGTAAATGTGATTCAGAAAGGGGGCAGGCTAGAGGCGAGTTTATGTCTGCTATAACCAACTATTTGGTGGTTGCATAGCGGTTTCACAGGCGGAAATAGGGGGAGACAGGATAACGGTTTAAGAAAAGAGAAAAGATAGAGAGAGAGACTAGAAGTCATACAACCAGGTGGGTTGCGAAAGAAAATTAGAATTGAGACAGTTTTTCATTGAGATCGAGTGGTAGGAAGGGGGTATGAAAAGAGATGAATATCGGTGGGAGGAAACGTGAAGGAAGGAACGGCATATAGGGGTAGAATGAGCAGGGAGGTAGTGGAAAGAATTTATCTAAAGAAAGGAAGATTTGTGAAGAGGTCCAGAAGCGACTAAAGAATTGTGAGTAAAAAAAGGTGGGAGCAAGTAAGAATGGAAGGAAACGGTGTACGGAAGAGTGGAAAATGGTGGAGTGGACCCTTCAGGAATTCAAGTGAAGAGATGTGAAAGAGTTAGGTGAAAAGGAAAAAAGAATAGGTCTATGTTGAAATGGTGGATAAATAGGAAGAGAAGGGAAAGCTGGGAGGAAATATAGAAGAGGGGGAGTTAGGCGAGTGGGAAAAAAAAGAGGGGCGGAAGGGGAAGATGAGGGCAGAGACGAAACACTCGCAAATAATGAAAGGTGTGCTCGTAGAAAAAGTGACAAAGACCAAAATTTCTGAAACTGTGAGCTTAAGATATATGTGAAAAGACAGTAAATACAAATAATAAAGGTTTAAGAACAAGACATGCAGTCAGGGGTTTAGGCAGAGAGGAGGTGCTTTAAATAGAGGGGTGTAGGAGGGACGAGAGCGATAGGAAAGCGGAAGACGGAGTAGGGCTGATGGTATAAAGATATGCGCGCGGGACATTATTTCTACACGCAGTATTCTTAAATTGAATTGACATACTGGGCACCCAAGATAGAGAGATATGCAGAGCCAGCAATTTCACCACCGAACGTCAGGTGAGGCATGAGCGGGGGGAGAGGAGTCGGCAGGCCCCGGCGACGGATAAGGGGAGTATGGAACTTCCCCAAAGGGGGGAAAGACAGTAATTGATCGTAGGGGCGGTCCCTGTACGGACCGCAAAAGAGATAAAAAATAGGTAAAGTCTTTACAGGAATCTAGATTGGTTGTGAGTAATGGGGAATAAAAAAATGCTATCACAGATTGAGGAGGGACAGATGTAGAACGAGGAATAGAACCGTAAAAGGATAGTAAAAATCTTGAAATGTTTTAGGAGAAGGAAAAAGGTAGAGAAAGTTCACACAAGAGAATAAGAGAGGAAATTGGATTGTTTGGTTCCCCTGATTATAAAGGTTAGAAAGGGAAGAGAGTACTGATATGGCTTTCAATCTAGGAATCATTGGAATTTTTTTTTCTTCAGTACTTTGAGAAATTACCGATGTTAGGGAAAAGTGGTATGTCGCCCAAAGAGAATAGCCTAATTATCGAGAGGGTGATGAGGAGACTTTAACGGAGAAGAGAGAAGAAGGGGAAGAACAAGGAGGGATTTATGGCGGGATGGCGAAAGAGGGGGATGATGGTGGGATTCAAGTGTACAATTGCACAATGCTACGCATGGCTTGTGGAGAAAGGTATAAAATATCCTAGAAAAGGAAAGGAAAGGTGGTAGTATGGGAGTGTTTTTTAGATCTGTGGAGATGGATTTGACATCATCACATGATAGAGGTGATAATGAAGAGGGAGAAAAGGTGAATATTTGGTAGAAGGTTGCTGGAAGAGGAACGTTAATAAGGGTAGTAAGGACGTAAATAGTTAGAGGTAAAAGGTTATTTAAGGCCTTGATAATGAGAGTGAAATGATGCCAGAATGTGGATGGGACTCATGAGAGTAAGTATTATGGAGCGAACAATGAGAGTGCATGATGGTTTGAGAAGGCGTAAGAGATAGGCCTGCGCCGCAGGTCCCATAGGAGATTGGATAGGGTTGAAAGGAACAAAGAAGAGAAGTGGTAGAAAAATAGTCACCCGGTGGCTATCACATCATTTTCAGATTATGCTAATGCGAGAGGTGGTTCTGCAGGAAGTGAAAGTGTCATATTGACGGGAGGGGAGAGGTTTGGGATGGAAGTCATTGATGGAATGCAAGGCAGGTGAATTAGATGGAAATGTTGACTCATAAGATAACATGAATTGCGAAGTGTATTGACTTACTGAATCACTGTGTAGGCGGAAGAATTTTCTAGAAAGGACGTAGCTAGTACAAGATAATCTGCATGTGGTAGGAGTTTGATCTCGAGAAAGTGCTGTGGGACAAAAGAGTCTTAAGATAACAATCCAGGAAAGATGAATGGTTGTTGTGTTTGAGGAGGATGAGAATACGGAGGAAGATAATCGCAGGGGGATAAATTGGGGGTAAGTTAAGATTCAGTAGTAATGTGGAAATGATCGGTGGAGTAGAATTAGTATTTAAGCTAATAAGAATAACAAGGTTTTCAGATAATATTATAGGGATGAGAATTTTGGTAATGGATACGCGAAGAGGAGAGAATGGAAGGAAAGAATAGAATATCACGAGAACTACTCAAAGCTAGCGGAAGAAGTGATAGTATGAGTAGCGACTTTGTTAGTGGCTGAGAGAAAATATATGAGAAAAGATGGTATTATATCACTATCAAAACATAAGTGATAATAAAGTTAGTTTGAAAATAATTTTGTTGTTCCAGCACACTTCTCAGCCTAGTCTCGACCACACGGGCGTAAATGCTATCGCGATGTGCTGTGAAAAACGGATGATGGGCCAGATATTGAGAAATGCCTAAGGTTCCCAGAAGAGCAGTTGAAGTTGTGGTGAGCAGTTGAAAGAGAGAGCCTTTGAGGGCATAAATGGGTAATGTACGCGCGCTGACTGAAAAACTGTTCGTAAAAGATGAGATAGGAGATTATAGGGGAGAGTGTCATAGAATATGCGTACACTGGTCCGTATTTAATGAGAGAGAGCATGCTGAACTATCGGACACATGAATAAATGGTGCTTTTCGGTAAGAGAGTACGACGACTGACTGATGGGTGTTTATCAGGCGTCTCGAGCACTCGTTTGGGAAGGTTCTGTGACGAGAGATATGCAGGAAACCGTATGCAACAGAGGCCGTTTTAGCGTAGTGAGGGTTCTGTGGCGCACGCGCAGCGCAGCCAAGGCGGCATAGGAAGGGATAGCGGCGTTCCTCACACCACTCCCGTGAAGGAAGGGGATGTAGACTCTATCACTAACGCCAAGAAGGTCGGCCACTGGAAGGGCTATCCTGCTGTCGCTAAATAAGAGTTGCATAAATAGATGGAAGCAAGATGTGAGGTGGGTTGTTAGCAGATGGTGATTGCGCATGAACACAGGAATTAGGGTCGGCTCTGGGCGAAAAGATTGGAGATAGAACGTGGAGATGATAGTGAGGGAGTCATGGTGGTATGTCGAGATTGATATGATGCACTACAATGGAGATGTAGTATGTACTAGAGAATTAAAAAACAATGCATTAAAAAATAATAACTCACACTACGTTGAGAGATGTGGATACTAGTTAGTGTCGCTTTTGCAAAGGAAGAGTCTCGACAGGATAAACCATATTATTAATTGGAGCTCACTGGGGTAGTAAGTATTACGCTTAGGGGGGTAATTAGTGATAAGTGAGTAAACATTAGGATTTTGTATGATCTAACCTAGATGAATGATGAAAAATAAGAAGATGATAAGGATGAAAATGGTAATAATGAGATTGAATATGAGTGTTGTTACAGTAATAGAAATAATTTAGTGTATAATTAATAGAATTAGTGCAAAGACATTAGTGATAGTATATATTATATATTTAAATTAGATATTTAGATGAATCTCTGAAAGTAATAGAGATTGCGATTGAGGATAAATAAGGATCCAGAGCTGAGCGACACGGAGCAATAGGCTTAGCTATGTGAAAAGTAAATGAGCCGATGCGTAGATAATAGATAAAATGATACTATCATAATGAGGCTGGTGGGGTAATGGAATATATACGACAGAGGATGGGGAGGTGCATTCTTCGTCTTGATCATGTTAGATATGGATATATTATAATATAGTATATATACACCATCCTTTATCATAGGAGAAGTTATGCGATACATAATATAATAAGTTAGAATATGAGGTAATTAAAATAAAGAAATTGAATATGAGAACTTAGTATTTGACATGATATAAGAGCTCAGATATTACGAATCAAAGAGCTATCAGAAGGGATATTATTTAGAGTACGATTATATGATTATAGCAAGTAATATGATAGATGTAATTATAGCTCATTTCAATAGCACTAAAGAATATAGATATTATATCACTAAAAATATTTGGAAAGATAGTGATTAAGGCGCGAAAAAAGGCTAGTAATGTGTAAAGTGTCTGTGACATAAAGTGAATATTATAGGTGAATATAGTAACATATAAAAGTAAGATAAACCTATGCAGGAATCGAGGCGAACATAGGTGAGAGAGTCCATATTTTTGATAGTACTAGAGAGTACTATATAGTTACCAATTGCTCAATTATGCTGCCTAAAAAGTAAGGAAGTGAGCAAGGGGAGCGCATATATATATAGAATGTTGAGTCTAGCTGACGGAAGACTTATAGTAGGAGAGGCGAATGTTGGGGGGCGACGAATGTGATATATGAGAAAGCACGGTACTATGCGGTTTATAACAAATGAGTGAGCGACTGGTTCAGGAAAACTGCAGTCTAGAATAATAAAATGAGTATATAATACTCTAAGGCTCATAATAATCTCCAGAGAAGGTTTATCAAGGTATGTAGACAAGAATAAAAGCACGCGGTACCAATAAAGGATTAAACAATAATGACCGCTAAGAGGAAGTAGAGCAGCAGAAGTTTCTTTCCAGTGTGCCAGACGAAGAGAAAAGAGAGGTAAGATATAAGTCAAGTGTTATATAACTCATATGTCCATAAAATTTCTATGCCTTACGTATATAATAGTTATTTATAAATTATCTTATTTTATTCATAATTAAGAATTATAATGCGCAGGTAAATATATTTTCGTAATGTTAAGAACCAATATATAAACAAAGTAAATAAATTTTATTAATAAAATCTACAGATGATTAAGGTATATTGAAATACTTAAAGGTTACAGATGACATCCTACACAGACATACAATAATAAAAACCAAATTATAGACGGCAATTCAGATCTATTCTCACATAGCCAGATAACGCTTTACATAATAAAATTTATAATTTGGATTTAATGCTTATATATTGCCAATTGAAAAATTATTTCTCACCAATTGATTAATCTATTTGAAGCGAAGATAAAGATCATATCAGTCTACAAGCCGTTGTAATCATAGCGTTCACATGGCATAAGTTTGCGAGAAGACGGACTAAGTGTGTGATAATTTTTCAGTCATTATGGTGGAGTCAAAGCCGGAATGCTGGACGGGCGCAGGGACCGGACCCGAGAGAAGTCGGAACTTTCTGGACACCGAGACCCAAAGGATATGCGGAGTCCATAGAGGAAGACAGTATAAAGAATAACATTAATTGGACGCTACTGAAAATTTCAAGGAAGCCTGACTTTCTGGTATGACTTACTCATCAAGAAAGTATCAGCTAGATTAATAGAATGAAATGGCACGAAAGTATTATGGCAGAAACAATTTTAACGGAGAGAGAGAGCCCGAGGTGGATTGCTCAGACCATTGTATGAATGAGCAGTTTTCTAGTGATAGCAAAGATGAGGTAGATGCGGAAGGCGAAAGGAAAATCGGCTCGGCGCACTCTCGGCCAACTTCTGGCTGAGCAGAGTTCATTATTACTCTTACTCTTTCCACGTCCAGCTCTCGATCTCTACATTTACACAGAAGTCTTGAACCATTTATTAAAAATTCATTCAGAGCAAATTTTATTTGAGAATGAATATATAAAAGATCTACGAAAATCGATACCGAATCCGAATGGCTCCACAAAAAAGAAAGTGCGAGCATGTTATAGTCTAAAATGCTTGGCAAACTACTTGAGTATAATGATAACGAGGTGGAATGGCAATTAACCAAAGTCTATTGATAGTTCTGCAAGAACGATGTTTAATTCACATTTACTCAGTAAACTATTGTGTGGCTTTAAAAGCTTCAGCCATTAATAGAACGGGGTCTTGCTCGCCAGTATACCTGATGTGCTCTGATGCATTCTAAAGAATGTGGAGCGGAACTACTGGGGATTCATAGTTCGAAAGTAATTGCTAAGAAGCCCGGAGGATCGACGCGAAATTCTTAAAATTTGATGCGGTACGAACCTTTAGAGGGCATACTAAGGAAATGAATCCTGGTCCCCGGGGAAGAGCTGCGCTTAGACAAAAAATCCAGCAGCCGGTAAAAATGTAATTTTACTTCTCCGCAAGCTTTGTTGATCAATAAAGAGTGGTAGTTTCGTGATGAATAACAGAATAGTTAATAGAAGAGAAATGGTATAGTGATCCAGGTGCAGCAATTTGGTATTTTTAGTGACAATTACTCATTTCTATTGACACTTAGGTGTCTGCAGAGATTACACCACACATATAGAATATGTGTATTCTCTTTCTGCTATAATTTTTTAAAGATAAACTGCGGTTAAATATCCGTAAAGATGAGAATACGTGTAATATACACCCTGAGTCTTTGAAGCGAATTGTAACGCTAGTCTGCCACCATTGCTCCGGGAACAAATTTGAGTGCGCTTCGCACCAGATATACAACTTAGAGTGAATAACTAAAATCGGCGCGCCTGCCTAGTGGACTTCGGAAAAATATTACTGAAAATCACATAAAGTATAAAACAAAAGTTTGTTACAAGAGGGCGCGCTTCCCAGGGACTTTGTGGAAACTCTTTAAAATCAATAAAAAAAGTTATAAGATAAGTAAATAAAAGAATATCCAATATAATTTAAATGAATAATAATATCAATGATAAATATTAAATAATTAATAAATTCAATAATATATATTAATTTAAATGACAATACAATAGATAATAGATAATCAATCAGGATTGTTCAAGTGATAGCCTCTAGAATCCATACTATATGTTTACTTCTTTTCGAAAATAAAATTATTAATAAAGACCTACACACTCATATTAAAAGTTTGTGCAATCTGCGATGCATGTGGCTATCATCTTAAGAGAGGTGCAACTACATAGGGTGAATTGCGTACCAATGAGGATCCAACCACAGGGGAATCGGAATTTCCTTGCCCCTTTTTACTCAGTTCATCTGCGTTAAGACTCTTAACAGTCTATGACACATAATGATTAATTTTTAGTGTATTGTATAATTGTAGATTGTACTGATTTAAATAATCTTATTTGATATATTTTCCAATATATACTCCTAGCATAGTACTTTATTCTGTCCCTAGTATTTATAATAATAATAGTCAGAATATTATAAAGAATCTTCTATTGACATATATGAGGCACATATTAATAATAGTATAATAGGTATAATCTAAATGTAGTAATCTAAGTAGTGGTGGTAATGGTAGTGGTAAGTATTAATTATTAATGAAGATATTAGATTATGATATTAATATAAGAGTCAAATAGATACCACTTAGATTAATCTTAATAGTGATTTAAGGCTAGTAATAATTGTAAAATTAATAATAGATACCTCAGTACTTATTTAATAACATAAAGTAACAAGCTTATAATTAACTGCTACATAGGGCCTAATTATATATATAATAAACTGATATAATAATATTATATGTCTATACTGTATGTGACGTATACTGCACCCGACCCCAACATGCCTTGTATAGCAAATATTTTCATATCCCATTTTTCATAAATCAGTCACAATAAGGTTGTACATCGAGAACACATTGTCCCTTACATATAACCATAATCCCGAGTAGCCGAGCCAATGCTGCCAAAGGCTTTGCACTAAAGGACGACTGAAAAACTTTGGAAAAGAGGTAAATCTCTCTTCAACTTTAAATTTTTGACACTAGATAGAGATTTGTGTTGATGAATAACTAATTACCCACAGTCTTGGAATCTCACTTGCAAGTGATGCTTAGAGCGAAGCCTGATCGCAGCCGGGATAAACAGTTACTAAAGTTTGTGTCTTTGGAAACACATTAAACAAGAACTCGTTCTTTTAATCACATTCTCAGAGATCATGTGTTTATAATATTCTCATTGCAGCTACTCACAACTCTCGACGCTTCGAATCCAAAATAAAGAACAACCTCCACTCGCTGACTAATACAAAATTAATACTATGCGTCACAAGGTTAATCCTCCACGCCTCTAGATTCACGCCGATAGCTGAACATACTCACCCTCTAGTATACTTAAATGGCAATAGTCTGTTTTAGCAATGGGATCCTATATATTATAATACTATATATAGATATCAAGGTCCGCTGAGCTTCTTAGTACCATCCTTTAAAAATGGTATAAGGTAATATTCTTATATATTTAATATACTATAGATATATATGTATGTATATCGTCTCATATTATAATTATATCTTGATATTAGATGAATTGGGATTTGGAGATCTGCCTCTTCGTCTCTGAAAATTATCTTAAGCGAAGATCAAAAATTTTCCTTATGATGGAACTTAGCTGAGTTTCCTTCCACAATTGTTTAGTTTTAATGAAATAATAGCCACTACATTGAATGCTCAAAGCAATATTCAAGAGGTAGCGATTATTAGAATAGAAATGAGGGATCTGTCATAGCAGTTAAACGTAGGCTGTTGAAGCGTATAATAGGCGAAATCGTCATATGACTAAACTATCAGCAGAGGCATAACTAGGATGAGCTATGGAACTATGTAATTAGTGACAGTTCTTTTTAGACAAAACGATATCGATCTGCGATTGGGTGGCCTGAACCAAATGAGAATAAATGTTTTGAGAGCATGTTCTAATAGCCGTTCGAATATAATAGTAGCCAGCGGGCCTTATATTGGTGGTATGTAAGACAGATGTGTAGGTGCGGCCCGCCCAAATTTATAATCCTTCCAACTTGAGGCGCTCAAAGTAATGCAAGAAAACGCAAGCTAGCGAAGATGGACAAATAACGTTCAGCTCCGCCAATGCGCTCAAAAAGCGCTCAATATATTGTAAAAAAAGTTTAGCTATCACGCGAAGATTCGCACCAACGTCGCAGCGACTCGCCACCAATATCACAGTTTTTTTTCCTGAGGCACAGAATTAAGACCGCTAAAAAACCAATGATCAACAAAGATGAAGCTCCAAGGTTTTAAATGTATCGTTTTTTTTTTTAATTTTTAATTGAAAGATGGCAAAATAGTTAAGGAGAAGTATTTAACGCAAACCAATACTAGCTGCAAGTACCAGATGTTAATCAAGATCTCACATTATCTGTGATCTTTCCTCCTCGCTCTCCTTCTTTGCACTCATTACTTGCCACAATCAGGATTCATATTCCCTTTTCAGAAAGATAAAATCTCTTATCCAAACATGCGAGAGACCGATGGCTAGCCCCTACTTTTGCTCCTTCTAGAACTCCTCATAGAGCGTCACTCTCCTGACGGCACAACAAGCTTCTCCACGGCGTGCGAAGCTTAGTGCATGCAGGCTCAATGAGGAATTCATCGACAATTATACTTCAATAAACATCACCCCTACGAGTATCTACTCCAGACTCGTATCCTTGGGTTTTCAAAATCGTGATTCAGAGCAGGTTCCCCTGAGCTGAGAAGAGTAAGCCCATAAACGACGCCACGAGTTCTACTGTTGTAGTGATACATTCTAACTGAAGTCAACCCCACACTACCTTCTCCAGAGATAATATGTTCCACTCTCTCCATCCCATTGCGTTGTATCGTGCTTGAGATATATTTATGTGTGCCTTCCAGAGTTTCTGGACAAATATTTAGATAATGGTATCAAGGAACTCTATAATCGTTTTATAAGTTTTCATTGAACATATCCTGTCCAGTGTGATGCACATAGATATCGGCTGGATTAGTTTGTATTTATGTATTAAACCACCTCGCCGGTTAGTTGATATGTGATTAATGTCATGCATATCTTATTACAATAATCATTATATAGCATATATACTATAGTCAAGCTGAGTATACTAAATTTAATCCTTAAATATTCATTATAGTAGTAATTTATAATTCCTAAATTTTAGCATCTATAACTCTCATACTCCACTATACTTAATACTTATACTTTTACTAAAATATAATAAATAATTAGTAGTATACTGTTCAACCAAGTCAATACAATGATATGATATTTACTTATATTACTTTTATAATTACTTGAATCCATCTAATATATATTTTTATATATATATACTTCTACTTATAGTAATAGCCCTAGTGAATATGTTATATTACTATAGTAACCATCCTAATATATTATAAATCTATTACATACTTTAATACTCATGCTAATTCCCGAGATCCGTCTCCTTTATAAAATTAATACGCCTAACTATACCTACTAATAAACTTTCAGGGGCAATCTCTCTTCGTTATTATATATATATATATTAGTATATTATACTATATAATATATATATATATACTACTATACTATATATATACTCTTATATTATTATTACTTAGATATTATATATATAATATATCTAATATATTATATAATATAATATATAATATAATTACCGTCATTAAGATTCTTAAAGTTTGTTCCAAATTATAAAAATTAACTTCACCATCAAAATGGCGATCACTTTTCCGAGACTCAGCTCGCCATCACCTCTCCTAAGTGCCACTCATTGATGGAAGGAGTTAAGATTCGAACTCGCAAATATTACACTTATTTCCGCTTCCGTGATCCTTGGTCTTGGGCAGCTTTAGGTTACTGTCCCTCTCATTATAACCGTAACAGTAACTACTCCATGAGTTGTAGAAGTGAGATACAGGGCTTGATTGCCAATGAGCAGAGATCATAAATCATCAAAAGATACTGTTGAACCTCGGTTTGAAAAGAAATCTTCTATCTTTCCCTGTGTTTTCTTTGGTTGTCCCTTAGCAATAGTAGGGTTGGGACAAGGTTTTTTTAGGTACCTCCTAGTTTAAACCTTTTCTTCCTCATCTCGGAGCTTGCACTTATTCCCCTGATTCTCGTCCCACCCAGGGAAGGAAGAGATTTGGCTAATATTGGTGACTCATCCGGAGTGTTCGCATTCTTTCTCTTCTTCCATAATCAAATGCAACAATACATATCAGGTAATAATTAACATACATAGAGAGTCATTTATCTTCGAATGTACTCGCCACTATCCCCTATCTCCTATGTCAACCTTTAATCATATAAATGCTAGGATGACAAGGTTCTGGTTGCTCCAAGACAATGATTGTTTAAAATGTTTGGTCACGGTTGACACCATCAAGTTTCATTAAGCAGAGTACCTCTCCTTATAGAATCGAATGTATAGGGCCCGTTCCTAGCGTAAGTAACTCAACTTTGTGGCCCTTGTTCTTAAAGGCTTCTGGTCGTCCCAGCTCCTTCTCTAATCCATGCGCGGAAGCACGCTTGCCAAATTTTCCCTCCGTTTCTGGCCGAGCACTTCCACACCAATATTCATGTGCTTTCGTACGGTGTCTTATTAAAGGATCCGTTACCGAGCACGCAGAGTGACCCCAGCACTGGAAACATATATGAGAAAAACTATCTCTTAGTAAGGCCATGATGATTCTGCAATATCGTGTGCAAGGGCATATAGAGTGCATCCCCATACGGCGATGTTTAATGAAATTAGGCATAAGGTGCGAATTCATAGTATTCTTCAATCGAACATTTTCATAGGGCCCTGGAGAAGGTTAATTGGGGCTCCTTGGCAGAACCTCTCGTGTGCACTTAAATTTGGTCCTCCATCTCCTCCACATGGCCATGACCTGCGCTATACTCATGGTACACATTATGCCCGGTACCGATTTCTTGTTCCATTCTTTTTTAGATCAACCAACGTTTCTAAGCAACCTATGAGCAGGTCCCACTGCCATGACAAGGGCTAGCGACAGAGCAAGTACTGCACGAGTCTATCATGTTGGCCTATGCAGAGCGACATCCTGAAGATGAATGTTTTCTTGTGTAATGGGTGTTACTGGTGGTTCCTTTATAATAAATTGGAACGAAGATTATTTCTAAGGTTCGGTATAAGCAATTACAAGTTATCTAATGTTCACATTATTAGTGACGGATATTTACTGGCACTCTTGATAGCTCAATGCACACCAATGTGGTTGAATGACACTATCACGTGAATTTTTGGCTAAAGGACTGGATTGCTGGTATCTGGAGAGACAGCGAAGTAACTACTTCATACATGGCAAAAGGACAGCCTTCTCTCTTCTTCAACAGATAAAAGATAGCAAGCAACCAGTATCGAGAGGAGTAAAGCTGTAGCCCATACACGACTATAAAAGCTACTGTAACTTAGTGCCCCAAGTCCGAATTAAGAAGTATTGGTCGCACAAGTTGGGCCGTCCTTATTTAAAAGACAAGACCTCTATGATCACATGCGTAGAGATGAGTTTGCAACGCTTTAGAGCACAACAACCGGTGCAATGAATTTCATGCAGGTTTTTGACGCGGGTAAGAGATCCTTGAGAGGGAGAGGTCTGTCCTATTATGAAGTTAGGATACTGTTTTCTGTAAGATAAGGGCTCGAATTTCTCTATGGGGGACATGATATCTAGAAGGTCTAACAAAGAATATCTTAACGAATTCTTAATCGTTGAAAGTACTGGACCGACAATAGAATTTTGTTTGACTGATTCAGAGTAACGCAAGGTGTATGACACTGGAGCGAACGTGATGGCCACGGGAGGTACAATCAATGAACGCAAAATTATAGAAGAAAGTGACACTGCCATTCAGTGTTGATGGTGAATGCAGGAAAGCATGGCCATCCACAGTAATAGAGGTCGTTAATATTTTGGGAATAGCCTGCCTAGAGTGAGCGTAGTTGGAAGTGATCGACTACGTTCTGCCAACACTATTTAAGATAGCAGACGGATATAAGGAATCTCGTAATTCATTGGTCCGGGCGTTGAAACCGCCTGGAATCCACGGACTATTGCAGATTGACTATACTTATGTGGGACGAGAGACCACAGCAAGCATTCGCGCGGCGTATTTTTTTAGGTGGCAAATGTGAGTCCAAGTAGTAACTTTAATGTTAGAATGGTTATGTGCTTGATCATATTATAATCCTTACGTTATTAATGCATGTGGTTCCATGAGATGTTGCGGGTATATGGATGGTTTGGTTATCATGTATTATAGTTTGACTAAGCCAAATTGGATGCGGAATTTGTAAAGTTATTGACCAACAACATGATCTACATCGCCCCATAGGGTTGGTCTCTTGTCTTGTGGATTATGCAATGGAGCATGATTCGATTTGACGGAATTTCGGGTACAGTTGGGTTGCACTTGGGACAAGTCTCGAATGGCCCGATGGTCGGCTTATTTAACGTGTTCGATTCTCTTGGATCATAGGAGATAAAGTGTTATCTAACAGACATTTCTTAAGGTGTTGTTAAGGAGAGTCTCGGTTGCGACCCTAATCCAGAAATAGAAGACCCGATCATCCCAGAGTATAAAATACCGAGAGTCGTTAGTGTCGGTGGTGTCCCCAGTCACAGCTCGATTCGCTAAGCCCGTCTGTCAGGCCACGAGAGGAGCTGAGGCTAAAGCTTATAACGGTTATCTTGTAATAAGTAGTCGGAGTTATTTATTGCGGAGCTTCCGTCTATATTGACAAAATTATACCATCCAGATCGAGTCCATATACGTGATCAATACAATGTGATATACTTCTGTAGAGTAAAGCCCGCGAGGATGAAATTAGAGTTCAGCGCTTAGGAGCAGGAGTGAATAGTGTACAGTACCAATACAAGAATCAGTATGCCTTCACAGATGTGAAATAATAGCGCTCTCCGAGATGAAGTTGTCCTCAAATACTACTAGCCGATAAGAGCAAGCAAAATCACTCAGGTGAAGCCTCATCACTGAATATTATAGTGAGAATAGAGTGTATAATAGGTGAGAATAGGACGCAGAGTTGAAAAGCGACACTTTGGATATCTAGTGCATGTACGTCCAGAGAAATAGTTATATGATATGCGTATAGGTCTATAGTTGTGTCTTGATTAACCTGTAAGTTGCTGATCACACTATAAGTTCCTAACTCTAGTGTACTTAGAATACACATTATCCTATATAGAAAAGCAACATATCAAACAGCTCCTTCTGTTTATGAAAAATTTTTCCAGAGATAATAGGTACTAAGGGGAAAGGAGAGGAGTATGAAAAATATGGATCTGACGCTTTTTCTCTGATACCTAGTTATAATAGGTATGGTGAGAGCACTATACTTCTGATCATGAGTTGTCTCGCAGCGTCGCCGAGCTCATGCTATGATGACCCTACTATCTGAAAGGTGCATAGGTAGACAACAGTTCTATGTGCTCCCTGCCTAAAAGTTGCATATTGGTATCCCAATCAATTAATTGAGTATAGGATACAATATAACAATTAAAAAAAAAAATAAATAACTCTCAATAGTGTGATATTATATTTATTAAATAATTATGTGAAATATTTAATTGTTATTGAAGTTCTTTAAAATATAAAAAGAAATAAATATATTTTTCAATTACAATTGTTATAAGCTGAGTTTATATCTGTTTGTGAAGGTTTTATATTTACCAGAATAAATCAAGTTTAGGTATATGCGATTTCATATGCTAATTATTGTGTGGTATTAATGTCGTTAAGCTAATAGTTTATTTTATTTTTTTTTTTTTTTTGTATTTTTTTTATTAATACATAATAATCTAGTACATCACTACATGAATCCTGCCCTCGAATATCTATATGCCTTCTTGCATGTGAGCAGTACCAAATAACTTGATAGAAGATGGTGGACTCATAAAGCTCCAAGTCAATATGGCTACTGAGTTTTTCCATGTGAAGAGTACTTAGGCAGCTTAATTCGAACACTCGTAAATAATTTCATACGAGTTACATGTCGCACGATCTTTAACATGCCGTTCTGCATATCGTTTTCTTTTTAAGATATAAAGCACTTATTAATATAATATTTCATGCATCTGTTATTATATCCAATAATTAAACCATCAAAAGTACTAAGAATGGATTTAATCGCTAATCGACAAGTATAAAGCAAAATAAAACTTAAAGTTAAATTACTAAATTAATAATAATAATAATTAATAATAATAATGAAATAATTTAATAATAATAATAAGGAATAAATAATAATAATACATATAATAATCCATATAATAATAATAATATATAATAATTTAAATTATTAATAAGAATAATGATAAATAATAGATAAATATATTTTATTAAAAATATTAGAATATAAATATCTTATATATTAATTCATAGATAGATATAATATTATATACTATAACTTAATATATTAATAATATAAATCAATATATATATAGTATATTATATATATAAGTTATATAGTATTATAGTATATTAACTAAGTGTATAATATATATAATATAGTTTTTATATATATATAGTATTTAATCATTAGTATTAGTAATAACTAATTAATTATATATATTATAAATCACATAAAGTCACTATAACGTAATTGTCCACGAAGTACCCTACCTTACCCATTTGCACTTAAAATAATATTTGCCCGGTCGGCACAACCCCGCAATCTGTTCATCAAATCGTTGGCAACTTGATAATAGATATAACCCATCTGTGATCGCCTCAGTCGCCCTGTTGTCTATTTCTCTACATTTAAACAGTGATCCATGTGTAGATCCTTCGAAACAAGTTATAAGTCAAGTATCATTAATGCTTAGAATTCTGTATATATCAGCAGCGTGTATATACTGCTAAGGCCATCCATATAATTACTCCCACTTCTGCAGCAAGAGATAACACTATTATACTTTGGTTCATTTCAAGAAAAAGTGAAAGCATGGTCTTCATATAGCATAATATTTTGCAAGGATCTTAAAAACAATTAAGAAAAAAAAAGGAGGTATAAGTTTTTTTATTATTAAATTGAATAAAGTTATGAAGAAGATAATTTTCAAATAATTATTACAATTGTCACCTAATTTACAAAATAGAATTTGGTATGACATTGAAATAATATATATGTGAACTAGGGACACATCGATGCTTATCGCGACGATTGAGAAGAGAAGAATGTTAATAAAGTGTAATGAGGAGGTCGTAATTTCTCGTTTCTTTATAAATGTTTTGGCTTTGGATTTCGTAACATTTATTCCTAAATAAAAAAAACCAGAAATAGTTATATATACTAATAAAATTTGAATATATAATTTTTATAAAGATATATTAATAAATATATATATATAATATATATACTATAATGTTATTAAATATATATAATGTAATATATATATTATATATTATTAAGTATATTAGGTGATAATATATATATATAATATACGCAGCAAATTATTGTAGATGATGAAGAGCGTCAAACGCAAATATATTATAGGATATACGCGCAAAATATTTGCGGCTATTGCTGACCGCCTTCTTACAAAAAGTATGTGAATGACGCGAAATGCAAAACCGCAACATTTTTTAGAAATTTCGCCGCAAACGCAAAAGCGCCACCAGTTTTTCCCTAAAGGCAAATATTGACTGCTTTGCGCTTTCATATGAACGCATTATAATACATCCACATTCTAGGATTTAAGTGATCATATAACAGGAGATACCAATGTGATGAACTATTAAGATAGGGTAATATAATAATGCAAATACACATATAAAACTTCTAACATGGAACAGCGAATGCAAGTCAGTGTACGTATTTTAGATATGCCAAGCATCGGGACTTACTTATTGGGATTTGAATTAGAAGCAATAAATCAAGAAGGATTTGTCCGCATAGAGAAGAAGGGAAAAAATACTCGATATCGTAAGTTGAATAGAATCACACTCAAAACAAGAGGTAGGGGGTCTGAGATAAATATACCGTAATGATTGTGTTATATGATGGCTAGAGAACCATTTTTGAGAGCATTTGTTGAAATACTGTATATGACGAAGTCAGGAGGTACTGAATAGCGATTTCAAAAGTGAATATGAATGGACACTTCTTCAAAATAAAAAACTATATTCTTTTTAAAGGAGAGAGGTAATCAGAAAATAAGTCTAATTAGAATATGCATTTATTGGCGGTGATTCTAACTCTACATTGCTCCTCCACAGCCTCCATACTAACTGTTACTACATTGCCATAATCACCAAAATTCAGTTGCAAAGAGTATAGTCCATCCTTTAACTCTAAATATAATCCTAATTTTTAAATCGTGAGGTTTCTGTTTTTAAAGTATCCGCACAGGTTGCAAGACATCAAAGAGAAACATTTCAACATATTTCGGAATCGTATGCATAACGAAACCTTATCTTTTCTTTAACGAATGAAATGATTCCAGAGTGAACTTCCATTGTTGAGAATCAAATTTTATAAATGACAAAAGACAAACGGGCGTAAAATAGCAATATTCATATTGTTTTGTCTGCATAGATATATGTGTAAACTTAGATTTGGTGAGAAAGAGGATTACGTGAACATAGATTTCATTTATTATACCTTAATAACGGTCTTTCTATCTATCACTTAATCAATCCGATATGCCGATCAGACAAATCTATTTAAAGATTTTCACTGAGATTTTTGTAGATAAATTGAGATTACTGTACAGCACCAATTTTAGATTTTGTAAGGTGTATGTTTAGCGAATATTACTCAACCTACCAAATCGGTCGCTACTCAATGTAAAGTTATTTAATTTACACTTTGCTGAATAGGGTGTCAAATTTTGACTCCAATTCCTGCGTATAAACGAGGAAAAGAGATATATCTCCTTAGCAGAAATGGGCCTGGTAGACATTAGATGACCCATCATAGCATTCACAATAAATGTTATCGTATCGCAGTGTTAGTTCAATAACATATTGCTTTTAAGATGATGCAGAAAGCAGAGAAGCACTTCTTTTTATATCAAACATAATGCATTTCATGCGTTTGTTGTCTGCTGTGATTTTAGTGTGTAGAGAAAGTTTCAACAATGTGTGAGACTGTATATGTCTATACCTTGGTACAGTATTGCGAACTCTATATGGTGCTAGCTCGTATAACTTTAAAGGACTAGCGTTTATTCGTTAGATGATATAATGAGTAAGGTGATGACATATAGTAGGGTAGTCAGTAGTTATTTGAGTAACTACGCGTAGCCTGATATATATACTATAGAATAATTATTAATATATATATAGGTATCATATAATGATATATATATATTCATATAACTATGAATAAATACAGCGGTTACTCAATAGTATTGATACTATATAGTAAATTCTACGTCTCATATTAGCGCGTTGAATTATGCTGTAATATGAATTCCGTATATAAATAGATAGATGATAAGAGATTGTAAGTTATATTAGTAGTATATAAGATTATTTTATAGACGTTAGAGTATAGATTTTTTAAGATATAATTAGATATATGAGGTAGTATAGAATTAAGATTATATATTGATTTTATTGTTGGGTGATGATAATATAAATATATATATATAGTTTATCAATAGGGCAAAGATATGGAAATAGGTAACTAATATAGCTGTATACATAGAGATAACTACCAGCTTATTACTTGAGGATAGTTAGAGACTCGTAAGTGTATTAGCTGCTATAGTGTAGCGTAATATCTGTAAGCCATGCTATAATAATAGCGTGATAATATTGGCTATGATACGATAATGGCCTTCTAATCTCTTGTCATAATCACTGTATGTGAGTACTTGCTTCTATATTTATAGCAGCGTTACGTGTGGCGCCTCCTCCAGTATGTCTCGGGTCCTAAATACATGAATATATAATATATTATAGCATCACTAGTAACTCAGGGCCCTAGCGTAGTTGTAATATATACCTAAGTATAGTTATTATTAATATAATCTTAATATAATCTAGTAATTAGGATATACTTATTACTAATTATTAACTACTTATATGTCACTACTTACCTATAGTTTATATTCGGATATATTTACGTTATGAATAGCATATAATATATATATAATATATCTAATCTATCTATCTATGTTACTAGAACTATTATATTAATATAAAGTATAATCTATCTTTATATGATCAATTTAAATTTATATCTATAATGCTTCTTCTTTGCAAGTCTTAATATTTAGCTATATAGGAGTCAAATTACTCAATTACTTTATCAGTAATAGTTAACTTATCTATCTAATATATATCTATCATATATTCACTACTGAGTACATACTAATACTAGTCATTGAATGATATGATACGGGTATGCGTGAGTTCCCGTATATCAAGTTATCTACTTCGTGCTACATTCATCCTTACTCCTCTACCTATATATATCTAGTATTTAAGTCTCATATCAGAGGGATACTCAGCCCGAGTATATAGCTATAGGTAAATCAATGATCGCTATCCGCAGTAATAACAGTTATGCATTATATACCTATACCCTATTATAATCACACTATGGGAGATATTACATCAAGCGTTGAGGAAATTAGCATATCATGTCATACACTACTAAATGAGCCGCCTACTTAGCTACTAGCTAGTTCCCCTCACCATCCTAGTATAGAATATTCAGCGCTACTTCCTAATTAGTACCTGAGTATTTACACTACATCTCTATAATATGTATCTTACCATGACCAGTCCGCTCTTACGATTGATAGCACCTATATTAAGTAATATACATTAATAGTAGTCTTATAAAACTTACACTGTAGCATACTATATTAAAAGTGTCATCAATAGCTATTCTATTACCTAGAAATTCCTTACGTATATTACTCTATTCATACGTGTGAAGCCGCGAATCTCAGTGATATAAATCTATATTAATAAGTCAATATATCCACACTGCTATCATAATTGTAATATTCATTAGGTGACATTATGCAGTATGGTGAATATACGTTAGTATTAAGTACACTACTTTACTCACATGTCCAGGGAGCGGTCTAGATGGCACTATAATAATTATTATACTGAATACAATATTAGTGAGGGCTAGGGTGTATAGATTAATGAATAGCTACTCACCATAGTATCATATGGTCACCTGTTGATGCTCCTATTATGATGTGATGACTATATTATTAATCGTGTAGCGATGAGTAGCTATTACTATACGTGGTACTCGTTCCATAATCTCGCTATGACTACATTATGTATCGTTGATATTCCATGGCAAATTGCTGGCACTGTAGAGCTCGTTCTGAGGTATACTAATTAGTAATATAGCTAGCATGACCGTATACTATCCTGCACACTTGACGATCTACGTGACTCCGTAGCGCTGGTATACATTACATTATGTCACCTACACTATAGAAGCCTTTTCTATACTAAATCCTATAGCGAGACGTATATATATACGTCACCATATAATCTGACCCGGTGCGGCCGTAGTCCCATGTCGCTCTGAGTAGTAGTTACTAGACTTTACTTTAGGCGTACTATGCTCTATTCCACCTCTATACTTGTTACCTAGGGTAGTATGTATATGACCTTTAGGCATACTTTAATATTGGTACCTATAGGGCCAATAGGTAGGAGGCATACATACTACTAGGAATAGGCATAAGTGCGTAATCAGTATACATTGTACGTGACTAGCCGTAAATATCCCCGAGGTTCAGGTATAATAAGTATTAATAGTATATATACTGATACGCTATAGTGCTGATACGTACGTATCTAGCGAAGACATAATTAAGAGATAGCGGTATCAAAATAACTATAAGTATTGTAAATGTCACATTATCGTATAACGAGGTACGTAGAGTACTCAGTTGAACGTACTAGGTATATAACATATATATAGCTCTAGGAATTATATGATATTACTAGGTGCGGTATAGACTCGAGCAGGTATATGCCGTGACGACTAGTCGTTTGATAGTATATGACGATACTAATATTAATATTAGCCTATGAGTTACTAAGTGACAGAATACTATAGTTGATAGTATATATACGAGCTATAGGTTGAGACATCATATATACTACTGCAGATATATATACTATGTATACTATGATACTATACATAGTATCTAAACACATACAATAGTATGAGCTGCATAGCTAATAGTACCTAATACAATAACTAGTTGTATTGTAATGTATAGTAGAAACGTGTATGAGTGGAAGACAGGCGCAACGATCTGAGTTCATGTCTGATGATTCAAATAGTAGTACGCCGACAATATGAAGTATAGAGTGAGTATAGCGCGTGCACTCGATTAATACACCTATAGTGACCAACTGCTGGCAATACGTATATTAGGTATATATTATGATATCAAGGTGAGCAGCGAGTAAGCTATAATAAGTACGTAGCATAGATAGCGGCGGTGACGATAGCTATACGCAGTTGGTTACTATGAAGGTGAGGCATATAAGACTATGGACATGATCGGTACAGGGGTATAGGCGAGGCTATGATATGTGAATACCTATCTACCGCGGGGCGATATATACACGCTAGGTCCGTATAGTGTCTACTAGTAAGACGTGGGAGGTAGGAGATCACCCTATATTATTGATAGTAGAGTAGCTAGATAGAAGTGATCTAAGCACCCCATATATATTAGTGAGGGTGAGCGGAAACGTGGATAATATGACGCGGGATAAGGTAGTAGACTTGTGTAGACTCGTGCGTTATATCTATATGAAAGATATATTGATGTATACGTATGTGTATATATAGTACGACTATAATGCAGAGCTTATATTATACCTAACATAATATATATAGTATAGGTATAAGTTATTATAGAGGTTACTAGCCGAATGATGTAGAAAGGTCAAGATAATATAAATAATTACTAGCTATATTTAGTATATTCTATGAGTACTATTGATCCTACTTGTACTTTATATATAGTATATAATTAAGTTATTACCTTTGTAA
>JABUQX010129133.1:12500-27500 GCA_015478945.1 Trachelipus rathkii | reverse complement strand
TTCAAAATAGGTTTGTAGAAAACATAGTTCACAGTGAACAAAACACTCATAGAGAGTCGGAACGCAAGTGTTCCTAGTAATTAGAGTGAGAAATAACGTATAAAATAGAGCAGCATCCTTTGAAGCTGAATTGGCAAGTAAAAAGGGACCTACTTCTGCATCAGATAGCTCCCATAGTATATAATATAGAGTCCGACATAGCACTCTATGGAAATGTTTAACAAGCGCACAGGGATCTATTCTTATACCAGATAGTTCCTACAGCCAAGGATAAAGTCCGAAAGCGCACTCTATTGAGAAGAAGTAGAGAATTGATTGACGTACCAATCAACTTCCCCATCAAGTTTTGGATTAGCTGAACGCTGAATCCACTGATAGTTGTTGAAAGAAGAGACAGGTAGTATCGAAGTATGGATATGATGGTTGTATCAAAATTTAAAGCTGTAGATCGTTTTAGGATCGACATGGCCCATGATAGTTAATGGAGTCTTGTTGTATATATTGGATGATTTAAGCCAGCTTTTCTTATCATATCTTTTTTCTATATTGTGTTCCATTACACTCTTATTCATTTACTCTTCAGAGTTTTAGTTTGGATTAATGAATTTATTAACTTAGTTTAGTTTAAATTCTCTTAGCTGGGATTAAGTAAAATAGTTTGGATTAAGTTAAATCTACTCAGCCTAGATTTCTAATTTACTTCCAATTAGCCATTTGGCTCGGATGAGTACACTAGTCTATTAAGTTGAGATACAAGTATGCTTAAGAAAGCATTGACCAAAACGTTTCTTTCGACAAACCACGAATATATGGGTTTGAGTTAAGCCAGAATAGTGCTAGGTATTAAGCATGGGAAAGTGCCCCTAAAGCTAAGATGGACATCTTAGGAATTAAGTTGTGGAAAAGCACTCCTGAGAATGAATAGAAGGAAAACGCGTAGTTTATGTGGTCTCCCTTCGTTGTTTTAATTAAGTAATTAAGTTTTTTAGAGAATAAGTTCTTACCCAAATATAAATTTAGATACTGTATATAAGTTTTTATATCTATATTAAACCGGTTCACTCTTTATTGTAAGGAACAATTATTTGATAACAATATTTTTTAAAATTATTTTAAGCAATGGGTTCTCATTTAAGAAACACGTTTTTCTTACGCCCCAGGGCCCCGATCGAACAAAATTTTTTTAAAAAACAAAGAACTCAAAAACTTTTTGTTTGAAGAAAAATAATAATAAAAAAAAATAATAAAAAATAACAACTTAGTTATTACGATAACATTTGTAAATAATGGTAGTTAAAAAACTTTGTAGAACTAACACTTGTACTCTAATTTTTCTTTTTATTTAGTTAAGATTATTTTGCAATACTAATATTTTTGTTCTTAGTTTCATCGTATATTAAGATGTATAGTTCTATAAGTGCATGATTAAAATTATTTTTTAATAATTTTGGAATTAAAATTTCTTATGTTTTAAGTACTTTAAGAAACGCTTCCAGCTTCAGCTTATGCAGCAATTAAATTTTAAGTAATTTTAAGAAACGTTTTCCTAAAAATTAGTAAACAAAAAGTTTAAAGCTGTTTTAACAGAATAACTTTTCCTACTAATTATAAGATTGTAGTTTAAAACTAGTAGATTTACGATTGCATGCTATGGTTAAAAGCTTTATTAGTTTAAAACTAACCTTAATTGTAAAATAATGATTAAGAGTAAAACTAACCAACAAAGAACATTTTTCTTTTAATGAACTAATTGATCAACTCCATGTTAAAATGTTAAGTGTACAATTAACAATTTTGATATCGGATTGATTAACCAATATTATTACAATCAATAAAAGGCGACCTGATATTTTATAAGACAAAACAAAATTTAATAAACCCTAAAAAATCGAAAAAGTTAAAGTAAATTTATACTTCTTAAATAAACTCTTGAAGTTAACCAAATTTCCATGCATTATAATTGTCAAGCTAGTTAATCGGCGAAAATTGTATAAGGAAAATTTTAAGTTAATACTAATGTAATTATCTTACCGAAAAGATTTAATCGAAATTTATAATAGCGGAATTCTAAAATCGAACAAATATTTCCAGAACCTAGAAATACTTTTAAAGAACAGAGATTAGACTGTAAATTTTCGGATTCAGTAATTCAAACTGGTTAATCACTATTGGATCTACACAAAATCGAACTTATCGCGCAATATAATTGCATTTTCCATCATTATTGGAGATAAACCAGAAACTACACTTTCGCATTTGCATATACATCAGATACGACAAGTTTTCCCCTATTCTCTTAACCTATGTTTTGCCAACTTCACCTCGATTCTTTCTCTCAACTTGGCCTAGGAAATCAACTTCCATTCTTTATAGAAGCTTGTAGAACCTGCCTTCTGGATATTCAATAAATATCAGATGTTTCATCTTTACCTGCCAAAAAACCTCTACATTCTTTACCATAGTCTCATTTCGGATGTTCCAATCCAATTTGAAAAAATAAGTGACCTGCAACGGCAGTATTAGATGGGAATAAATCATAATTAAGCCCCTAAAGCATTCTCCTCAGAAACAAGAGTTGTCCTTTTATGTAATTCAAAAACTTACAGTATCCTGATTGCTAATCTGAAGTATAATTTCAACTTCTTACAAACAATCACACATCCGAAATTTAATGCTTCCATTCTTGGCTTTTGACGTTCACTCCATAAGGCTCTGTTCCATTTAGGGCTTGCTGATTCAACACCAGCCGCCTCAAGTTTCCCTTTTCTCTTCAGGTACCTCTTTCTCACTCGCTCGACACTTAACTATGATTCTACGTCCCCACTAACACCAGAGAAAAAAAAAATACTCCTCCTCCAGAATTTCCCTATGTGTTAAACAACAATTTCTATCCAAAATTGCACCACCTTCCTTAACCCTTTTTCATATAAGGTTTCAATCGCCTTAAATCTTCCTTTCTGAAATGAATTGTTTATTACCTTATCTTTCATACCACCCCCTTAGTCAGATAGGTGTCTTCGTCACAACTATTTTATATGTTACATATATCTCACACAATGCAAAAACACAGTTCTTTGGACCTAATATACACAAGCCTATTACGCGTCAACTCAAAACCATGAGAGAAACGACGTGAGTAAATGTTTCATCTAATACATTACGTCTTATAAGACGTTTGAACACTGAGGTCTGGATTCGGGGGCGAGCGTACGCCAGCCTTACACTGCTGTGACCATAAAGTAGGATTGACTAAGTTTCATCCATTCTGTTTTTTGTATCCTGTTCATATCCTGTGACTAGAGACGAGACATAATATCATTGCGTATATGTAATTTCTTACGCCTATTATACAAGATCTCTATTCACAGGCTATATCTAATAAATCCCTCATCCGCATTAATTATACGTCGTTACATTGTGACATATCTCTATCTCGTTACAGAAATCTAAAATTGCTATTCTTCAGGACTATAAGGCGATATATTGCCTTCTTATTTGTATTCTCCATGTGTTCAATTTTTACCTGTTCCATTCTTATATCACTAATACTATTATAATAGCTGATATAAGTTATCTTCTTAACACCTATCTTATACTCCTCATACTTGCTCTTCATACCCAATAATATTTTAGCTCTTTTTTATATATATTTTTGATCTAGTAATTTATTTTCTAATATATCTTTTATCATTATTAATATACTTTAGCCTAATGTGATAATCCATTATAGGTGGATCTCCTCTTATAATTATTTTATACAAATATATTCTTGCATTCTTCTTATCTCTTATTTATAATCATGAGGAACTAGTTTATTTATACCTATCCACCGCTCCCCAACCTTCCAGCCACTCTAACTCGCATGCCCCCAACCCACTTATACATAAAGAATTCCTCCCCTATATCAAGCAGAGGGGTGTGTCCTCTCCAAAAGGCCTCAACAAAATTTCTCAGCCCACCTTACTTAACCTCCACAACTTACTCCGCAGCATGAGCAGAAGGACAGGGCAGAATTTACAACTCATGAAGGGATGATTATTAATTTAAATACCTTGTCCTCATCAGAGGTGAGAAGTTTTCCGCTACTATACACAAGATATTCAGCATGGAATAAAGACGCCTACCTTCCATCCACAAGAACTAGACCTCCTTCTGGTGTCATAGAACCTTGCAATCACAAATTCTGCACAGCGATCCACGGCACTCCTCCCTGCCTACCTCCCTGGACCTACTAGTCCCGTGATTACTCCTCCTCCGTCCTTCACACATCTTCTACACCCACATCTCATCTATCCAGAACCTGCCATCCACATGTTCAGACAACGAACTACAACTCAAAACTACCCTCTAGTTCAGCCTTTTTCGTGTATTTCCGCCGCGTCTTAAAGGACTTACCCATTTCTCCATTTTTGTCTTTGATATACTACTCTAACTCTTCGCTCCTCTAACGTTCTTTTCCCCAAATCTAAAAAATTTTTCTTTAGCTATTTTCATATCATCCAATCATTTCATTTTGAGCTTTCTTCCAGCCACCTTCCTCCTTTCCCCTCCCTCTTCACTCTCTCGCTCATTTCCCTTTCCATTCACTACCACCTGGTGTCATGCACGCATAGAAGTAGGATAAAGTATCCCTTCGTATAAGCACCTGTCGCTACTATTAGGTACCACTATTATGAAAAGATAATAATATAATATATAAGCATTATTTATTATTTAATATAATTAACCTAACTAATCACGCCGTCAAAGAGATGTCATAGAAGGCGTAATCAAAATAGTGTATAACATAGATTATAAAAGTTCAGGATCCAATAAGTTTATTAAATAAGTCAATTATTTATAGCCTATATTGACTCGACCCCATCACAAAAAGGTCGCGGTACGTGAATACCTGAAGTCGCCCCCCAAGAAATATGAGTATTAAGCAGTACATCACTAATAACAGATAGAAATGAGACGATTATGAAGAATGTAACACTTATTATTTCACATTAATAAACCCTCTCGGCATAAAAGGGTAACAAGTAACTTTTTGAATAGAGTGTAATATATTATAAGTATCTCGCAATCAATAGTAGTAATACTCCGCAACATCCCTCATTTCTATTCAAAAGACAGAGAACTCATGCCAGATATATTCGCGTTTCAGGAATGTGGCCGCGTTAAGTGAAGGCGCGTAAATCTAGCGACCATTTATGGAGTATGCTCGGATCGAATAGGGTGTGGTCCAAGAGCATTCCTCATATATTTGGTGCCTGTTATGTTAAATGAGCCGGGCCAAGGATTTATATGGGATGTCAATCAACAGGAGTAGACGATTCCGAAAGTCAACCTCAGAATCGAAAAGAGATAGGAAAAGTTATGAAATAAGGTTATGTCTATAGTAGAGAGGGTAAGAATTTGTATGAAGTTGCTGTTTATTAAAGAAATATTATTAAAATTTCAACAAGGTTGCGACTAGATACACCACCCGGTTAAAATTCTATCCGCTACTATTAATAATTTACAAGCGAGAATATGGAATCGAAGTAAATAAAGATTTATTAAGACGAAAGAGGCAATTCTAGAAGTTAAAATGAGGAGCAATGAGAAATTGAAAGTAGATGGTTGATAGAAAATGATTAAGGGGTCTGAATGTCATCGTGAATCATAATAGATCATGGTAGTGATCAAGAGCAGAATATGTATGCATAGTTGTGTGCAATCTGAGCGAGGAATACCGAGGTCAGTAATTATAGAAAAATGCAGGTAAACATCCTGAGCCGGGTATGGACCGATAGACAGAACCGTTTTGGAAAAGGAACACCACTATTGACAAAAGGAAGAAGAAGTCGAAGAAGAAATGGCTATATCAACAACAGCCGATATTGTACGATTTGAAAAGAAAGCTAGGACATAAGTAAGCAAATAAAGAGTAAAGGAGGAAAATATCCAATAAGGATGGTGATAGCTATTGGTGTGAGTATAATTATAATATATATTAATATAAGCAAAGCAGTAGCGCGTGCCATACCCGGTCAAATTGCTGTTGAATTAATTAGTACTAAAGTACCACCACTAGGACCACTTTCTGTTAGATGCTTCGGGCCGGTGGATCCGAGTTGTTAATTTCTTTTTTTTTTTTTTTTAATCATATCTGCTAGTAATTATATGATGGTGGCAGAACCAACCACATAACAATACTTTTGCTCAAATAGAAAAGTATATCACAGCAGACCTCGAGTGCCGAAAGCTCGTACTGGCGATCAGAAGAGAACGGAATGAGGTGTTATTCCGATAACGACAATCGAATTACAAACTATATAGACCAGTTAGCTTAGATACTCCGCGTATATATAGTATTTAAAATAGAGAAAATTTTGATTTGTTTGTATTAAGAGGGATAACCATGTGCAGGTTAAAACGCACTGCAACTATAATGCGAGAGAGTCAGAGATACATCTCCGTTACGACCCTTCCGTAGGAGACACGGGTTAGGGCGATGATAGTGAACTATTTTCCTCAGCCAATCGATCGATCTCGCACGGCAGCGCCTCTCCGCCTTCTTTTGTGCTGATGAATTGGTAGGTGTGTTTACACTGATCAGATGTTGTTCGCCGGCCTCCTCCCTCCTTACGGAAGCTAATGCTGAGAAGGAGTCCACACTCTGCGTTAGAGTATCTGGCTACCGAGGGCACCTAAAGGTTATGCTTTTATTTATATATTTATTAGTTTTTACATATTTTAACAGCTTATTACGCTGTATTACGAACGAATAGTGTATTGGGTTTTCTAGGTGTCGGATACCCTCTCTAGCCACGATTATCACATCCATTCTCTTCTAAAACTACAGCAAGAGTTAAACCCAAAAGATGGATTCTTTCAAATCCGACAATTAAGTCCACTAAACAACTGACCCTCCATTACCCTCCTACTCTGTGAATCATTTAATCAGAGTTACCCACTGATTACAGTTCGAATTAGCCGTTATGCGACACATATATAGCCAATATATTAAAAAAAAACAAAAACCGAATTCATTTACAAACTGTGTACACTCATCAGACGAGAATGGTCAAAACCAGAAAAGGGCCTCTTAGGAACTACCTGAGTAAAGAGAATGGAGGAGGGTATATATATAATTGAAGGTTATTAAATGCTCAGTAATCGTCTCAAGGTTTGAGTTAGAGGTAAAAAATTTAGTAGAGTACCGAAGAGAATATGGCTCATAACTTTGATCAGTTGTGAGAGAATAATACAGTTTATATACTATAAGCAACTCAGAACTCATACAGATTCGTAAATAAATATAGAGGTATAATGTAAAAAAAACTTAACACGATAGTTGTTGGAGTTATAGTTTTAGGTATAATAATATATATATATATATATATTTGGCTAAACCTGAGAACCAGATTTTCCCGAAAATTTTTATTGTCCACAATAACTCTAATGTAGAATGAAACTCAAGATTTATTACCAGGGGATGCCTAGACGCGACTTGGTACCTCTCTACAATTGTACAAGATCGCAATGCTATCTCGCTCGTACCGCTATACTGAGTTTCCCCAATAACTCCTGCACCATATCAGAATTGTGCATAAGAGAATCTTAATAGTGGAGAAAATTTATCAAGATAACGTTATTTAGTGCACTAGTAGTATGTGAACAGTATATAATATATCTCAGGCACCGGATAGTCGCATTTTTGTCTTCGTGCTACTCTCTTCTTTCTCTCCCTCTCTCTTTCTCATCATATATAGTATACCCAGCATGCTAATACTCTCTCTAACTTGTAGAAAACACTAGTTATTAGTAGAGGAAGCCATAAGTAATTCCTTGAAGTTTTACTTCATGCGTATGGTAAAACTTATTTTGCTTTACTTTCCATACAACTGATAGGTTAATTCACATCTTTTAGTATATTGTCCGATTTATTACTGATATACATAATCATTTAGATTTAAATATCTATTTAGGTTCAAGTTATTTTGTGATTTAATCTGGACATTGTTAATGATAAATATCCTCCTCACAGTAGTAATCTGTTATTGAATATAATATTTATTACATTTGACATATTATTGTTCATGTGATAGATTTTTAATTTTATTTCCTATATTAAATGGTCTCAAAATTTAAATCTAGACTTTGTATACGGAGTAAGTTCTATTCTAAACTTAGCAAACACATAAAGTCTTGAACAATTATAATCATCTGTTACCTAACATATTGCTCAGTTACAAAATAAATAAAGATATCATTGCCTCACCTGTATAAAAGTGGATCTATGTATTAAAGTAACTAATAATAATAGTTATTGATAGTACATTAATTTTCAACTAAAGCGAAAGCGTGATAATCGTTTCATTGCACCGAGTATTATTACTGTATCACATTAAATTATGCTTGATTGTAGTTAATTTACATTATTGATAAGATTGACTTCTGACCAAATGTTCTCTTTAGTCAGTTTGAGATTAATGAGAAGATCAGAAAATCCGGAAGACAGGATAAATAACTGTTATAAGCGCTTATTTTTTTTGAAATCCCTTAATACTCATTAGTGACTTACTGAGTTGTACTCATCATAAAATTATTATGAACTATACATGTTTATTAGAGAATCTATGAGTCATTAATACACATATTGAATAGGAGTCCACATGTTACTCATATATACTCAGTTCCAGAATTATCTATTGTGAGTAAGTATGTATTTATATATAAGAATTTTTCATATTTATTCAATATCTCACAATAAAACAATCCGCAGGGCAAACTCGGTAATGCGTATGCCGGATTCCGGTAATCTTTTTTAAAAATGTCGGGAATGCTCCGCGAGTATATAAATAGCGGATTGTATCACCTTTGCTATACATCACTATAATTATAATATTATAATAATATATAAATATATATATATATATTATATATACTTATAATATATATAATTAATATAATATTCTATATCTTGCATATCAGTTGTATATGTCTTATATGTTACTATAACTACATTTTAATCATATATATATATAATATATTATATATATTAATATTATATATATATATATAATATTATTTAATATTAATATATATTTATATATATATATAAGTTTATATATTATATATATTAAATATATTCAGCCTACTCACGAAAGCAACATAATTCATTCACAAAAATAAAAAAACATAAATCTTATAAGGACTGAATAACTAAATTTCTATAATTGAGATCAATTTCCTAATTATTAGATAATGTGAAGAATAAAGCAAAGAGAACGTTGGCTTGATAAATTATACATTATTATTAAAATTTTAAAAATTATTTGTATTGAGCATCATGTATATACTCACGATAATATTTTTTTGAGAGTCAACAAGGAGTTATCTCAATCGTCATAACTATAATATTGAACGTTTAAGTGAGTTTCCAAATGTCTATTTTTTAATTAACTAAAATATCCCGGTTTAATAACGACAAAGTATATGTAGACAGTGAGATCGGTAGGTATTTCTCCGCCTACCGTGAGGACTACGGGGGACTTCTATCCTCACCTTTCTACTTCCTATCCGTCGGCTCGAAAAACTCACTCCCCTAAAAGGAAATAAAAAGAACAAATTAACTATGAATTTTAGTTACAGTCACCTCCTACAAAGTTTCTTCGCCACTAAGCAGAAATGGAGTTGATGAAAGCGTAACCTGCCAAGAGTGATGAGAGCGTAATTTGACATTGCTTAATATAAGCATAACGAAGGTTTGTTAATAAATATTCATTATAAAATAATTTTTTTGTTGTTTCATCGAATGAAAAATGTTCTAAAATTAAAAAATTTATTTATTTTCTGTAGCTGTTATAATTTGTAGTTACATGCATTGAAGTTTAATAATTAGCTATATTATTATATATATATATATATAAAGATAATATTATATATATATATAATAAATATAATTATATATAATTATATATATATATATAAATTTGGTCAGCGTCCCGCCGAAAGCAACATGCATGTAAATAAAAAAAAACATAACAGCTACAGGAAAATAAAAAAACATTTTTATTTATAGAATGATAAAACATAGAAAAATGAAAAAACAGAATAATGATTGGAAGAGGCAGTATATTCAACTTAGACATATAAACCAAAGTTAATAAATCGTGTTTGAGTAGTATACACTGATGTATGCATAATTATTACCGGTGTATGATAAAGTTAACTCAGATAGGTTAAGCTATTCTAAATATAGCGCATCATTGAACGCCAAAGCATTGCCAAATGTTATGATTTTTTTTAAGTATAAACGATTACCCTAAGGTAGTGATGAATAACGACAATAAGATTGATAGTGTCGGATAACGGCGGTGTACATATCATGGAACCGGTGCAGATACATACCCTGTCCTACACGTCGGCTATCGAAAACCCTACCTATAAAAGATAAAAATATATATTTACATTTTATCTCCTGAGCTAATAAAATAAAAAACTATTTGTAACTCTTGCTTGTACTACTTAGAATAATGTATTAAACATTACTCAGAGTGTATTACGCTGCCAGACTAAGATTATACTAATTAAGGTAGAATAAATTACTTAAAATAAATTGCACCTCTAGTTGATTTAAACTATCAAAGTGTAATAATTGCTATGTATGATGTGAATCTAAGTCAAATGATTATTAATTTATTATCTATGCTGTATATTGTTTTAATTATTATATTTTATTTTTAGCTTTGAGGGAAGCTTAGCAATATGTGTATGTATATTTTATAATGATATATATTTATTATAATTTATAATAATATATATTATTAATTATATATATATATATAATATATAATATATATATATATATATATAATATATATATTAATATAGAAATATTATATAGGTATATATATATAATAATAATATAATATTTAAATATAACTATATAATTAGATATGATATATAATATGAGATATTCTATATATTCTATATATTTATCTAGGAAATCATTTAGAAACCTACACATGTGTAAATAAACTTTTTGCTTACAAAAACCTATCTTTTCACCTCCCTTTCTTCCTGGGGCTATTTATATATATATATATATATATATATATATATATATATATATATATATATATAAAAAAATATATTTATATATATATATATATATATATATATATATATATATATATATATATATATATATATATATATATATATATATATATATAAAAATATCTATTATTTATATATATATATATATATATATATATATATATATATATATATATATATATATATATATATATAATATATATATATATATATATATATATATATATATATATATATATATATATATATATATATAAGAGCAAAATTTTCCATTAACGGTTCTTAAGAGCGATCAAATATAAAGCAAGACAAACATTGCTAAAATAAAAAATTAAAACTCATAAAATATAATTTAGTTACCCCTTCTGAATAATAAAAATTTATTTTAATAACTATAAAAATAATTATTGTCATTTTTCTTAATTTAATTCATTAATTTTAGATAAATTTTTATTTTACATTTATAAAAGGTATTTTTTTTTTCGTTTTTATAAAATTAAAAATAAAGGAAAAAAAGAAAGTTCTCCCAAAAATAAAAAGTACATTGAAACATTACGTGCATAATATATTAGCATTTAAAACAAATGTTTAAATAATTAAATGCTAATGAATATGCAAAGGGGAGAATAATTTTTAGTTATATAAAGAGAAATTATAATAGCCCGAAAATAATGTACATACTTGAAATTATATATATATATATATATATATATATATATATATATATATATATATATATATATATATATATATATATATATATATATATATATATATATACTGTCTACGGTTTCATTGCAGGGTTGGAACATGAGTCGGCAGCCGGAACCAGGTGCCGGAGTCGAGATAAAAAAAGTTTGTTTTTTTTGACAGGAATCGGTACCCGAGTCAGTTAAAAAAATTTTTTTTACTATTAAACAAAATTCGGAGCTTGAGCCGGAGCCGGAGCCGGAGCCGGAGCCGGAGCCGGAGCCGGAGCCGGAGCAGGAAATTCATAATTTTAAAATGATAGTCAGAGCCAGAAATATATTTTAAAATGATGGGGCCGGCAACAAAAAAAAATTTTTTTTACCTGTTTCACAATCCTTTATTGGTTTAGTTGTTAGCTTGATTGACAAGATCTAAATTTAACTAGATAGAGTATGAATGACTCTATTGAAAATGAGTGACCAATTGACTTATATATATACTATTTGGTGAATGAATAACTCTATTGAAAATGATTGACAAATAGAGTTATTTATACACCATCTGGTTTTTTAATAACTATTGAAAATGAGTGACCAATAGAGTTGTTCATACATTATCTGGTGTATAAATAACTCTGTTGAACATGATAGATCAATAGAGTTGTTATTCACACATTATTTGGTGTATAAATAACTCTACTGAAAATGAATGACCAACAGAGTTATTCATAAACTATCTGGTGAATGAATAATTATATTGAAAATGAGTGACCAATAGAGTTATTCACATAGTATCTGATGTACGAATAACTATATTGAAAATGAATGACCAATAGAGTTATTCATACACTATCTGGCGTATGAATAATTCTATTGAAAATGAATGACCAATAGAGTTATTCATACACCATCAGGTGTGTAAATAACTCTATTGAAATTGAGTAACCAAAATAGCTATTCATACAATATCTGGTGTATAAATAACTCTATTGAAAATGAATGATCAATTCTTTAAAACTGACAACTCAATACATTATATCATTATTGTAATATTATTCTAAGAAAATTGAACTGAATTAACCTGAATAAACAATAGGCAAAAAAAGCGACGTCAAATGTAAACAATAGCCAAAAAAAGCAACGTCGGATATAAACAATGACAAATAAATTTATCTTTAAACATTTTTTATTGATGTTATTTCCAGAAAATAAATTGAAATAAATATTAAAAATTATGGGCTTCATTAAAGAAGACATAAAACAAATAATTTTGCACTCGAGACCTACTCAAAGGAGAGGTTTTTTTTTTTCAACCAGAGAGATCTCAAAAGAGAATACGAACGTTTATTGTTGCCTGAATGTAACTTTCAGGGGAGAGAGAGAGAGAGAGAGAGAGAGAGAGAGAGAGAGAGAGAGAGAGAGAGAGAGAGAGAGAGAGAGAGAGAGAGAGAGAGAGAGAGAGAGGAAATGAATTAATTTTCTTATATATATATATATATATATATATATATATATATATACTCTCTCTTATATATATATATATATATATATATATATATATATATATGCTCTTTTACATTATTCTTCAGCAACTGTGGTAGTTTTACTTCTTTTCTGTTTAATTAAATTTAAGAAAGTAGTTACTTTTGCTATCATTAGTTATTTTATGTTGAGAGGGATGGGAAGAAAATTGTCATTCCTTTTCTTTCATGAAGACTATCCTCATCCACAATTTTTGTCATTTACAACATTTTCCATCATTAAAATATTGGTTTTTATTTTCTACTTTCCATCACGTTATATAACCTTAAAATATCAACTTCTTTAAAATGTGTGCTTAAAAAAATAAAGCTTACCATTATCGCTATTTTGTACCTAACATATATTTTTAACGAAAACATTCATTTCCGTGACTGATTCAGATTCATTGATTGTTGATAAGAAAGATTCAGATTCATTGATTGTTCACATGGAAAAAAATAAAACAAACTTAGAAAACTAAACTAAGAATAAAATGATTTCGAAAATCCTTAATTTTTTATTCTTCCTAAAGCTTTACTACTACTCTTTTTCCAGTTCTCAATTTATTTTAAGCACAAAAAAGAACATTTATAGATGTCTCATAGTGATAAAATTTTAATTTCGTTTGTAGCTCTGCAGCTTTATAACAAATTTCATAGCTTTAGAGGGAGGAGAGAAGGAAAGTATGAGAGAAAGAGAAAGACTGTTATGCTCTTAAATACAAGATATACTAAAACATTAAATGGCAGTTGACGCAGTAGGTAAAAGAAAACAAAGAAATTGAAAAGTTGGAATAAATTGAATTAGGAATTAAAAGTGATATATATATATATATATATATATATATATATATATATATATATATATATATATATATATATATATATATATATATATATATATATATTTATATATTCTTATATATAGATATATATATATATATATATATATATATATATATATATATATATATATATATATATATATATATATATATATATATATATATATATATATATATATATATATTTTCTTATATATATATATTTATGTATATATATATATATATATATATATATATATATATATATATATATATATATATATATATATATATATATATATATATATTGAAATATTCAATATTTAATCGACCAGAAATCAATTAATATAAACATTATATTTTTAAGGTCCAAAAATATATTTTCTTATTCTAATTTATCCAGAGAACGGATTGGATAATTCTGCTGCTGCTTCGCATAATTTATGTAAAATAACATTTTCTTACATCAAATTATTGGAAGAGCCTTAATGGAAAATTTTATAGCTCATCTTTCTTGATTTCCTAAAAATATTATTAATTCTGCTTTAATTTATAATTTTGATTTTAATTGTAAAATTTTTTTATTCAGTAAAAATTGTTTTCATGTTATCGCTAGAGTTTAATGAATTTTTTTTCATTTGTTTCTAAGGAAAATCTTTTCTCAATACATGCAGTACTCTCACAATTTCCCCATAAAACCATTTAGATCTTTCTGTAAGAGCTCTCTTGGAGTTTAAGCTCTCTTTATAGTCTCTGCTCTGGTTATTTTCATTATTTTTCTCTCAGTTGAAGAAATATTTATTTACAAATACGCAGTATATATATATATATATATATATATATATATATATATATATATATATATATATATAT
>JABUQX010129133.1:2500-7500 GCA_015478945.1 Trachelipus rathkii | reverse complement strand
TCTCTCTTCCCTGATGGTTTCCTTGAATTCAGTGATGGTTCTGGGTCTCCCTGCGTACATTCGGTTCTTAAAACGGCCTCAAAGGAATAATTTTTGGAGGCTAAGGTCTAGTATATGAGATACCCACTAGAAATTATTCTTAAGACTGATCACACGGACACCAAAGCTCTCTTTCAGCCAATCTCGGGACAGGTTTAAGATGTGAGAGTTTGCTCCATCCATATAATAATAATAATATATATATAATAATAATATAATAATAATAATAATATATATATATAATAATATATATTAATAATATATATAGATAAATATATATATATATATGTAATAATATAATAATATATAATAATATATATATATATATATATATATATGTAATAATAATAATAATAATAATATATATATATATATGTATATAATATATATAATATTAATATATTAATAATATAATAATAATAATATGTAATAATAATATATAATATGTATATATAATATATGTATATATATATAATATATATATATATAATAATATATATAATATAATGATAATATAATAATAATAATATATGTATAATAATAATATATAATATAATATATGTAATATGTAATAATAATAATAATAACATAATAATAATAATATATGTATATAACATTTTTAATATATACTGATTTGTAATAACCTTAATAATAATATATATAATAATAATAATAATATATATGTATATATATATATATATATATATATATATATATATATATATATATATATATATATATATATATATATATATATATATATATATATATATATATATATATATATATATATATATATATATATACTATGTATCGATATTACCAAATATCGATTTTATGTATCGATATAACAAAGTATCTTTGGACGTAGTTTGTATATAGTAATTTTTAAACCCTTTGGCAGAAAGCAAACTTAAAAAACTTTTTTATTGAGACATTTTAGCACAATTAAAACATATTAAAACTTTTTGTATTCCCTGAGTTAATGGTATCAAATGCAGTAGTCTTTCGCTTCATTTACGAAGCCTCTTCAGCTGCTTATATGTTTCGAATAAAAAGTTTTTTTTTAGTGAAACATAGTTTGCTTTCTGAAAAAGAGTATATGAAAATTACTATATAAATAAAAATATATAAAAAATATATAAAAATATATATATATATAGTTTCTTATATATATATATATATATATATATATATATATATATATATATACTCTAGTAAAGATTATTAAAGGAATTGAATGTTCTTGACTTGACAAGAAGTTTTAATCTTGAAAATGTAGTCTCAATTTTAGAATCACTTTTTCTATAAATGTAAATGAAAATGTCTCAAAAAAATTAACCCCAACGCTTGCCTCGGTAATTCTTGTCTTGAAAGGTGCCCTTACCTCCTACGTAGTGAATCCACGACAAATAACACGCTCAATTACTTATGATTTATCGTATTCCGGCGTAGATATCAATACAAAGACTTAAAAAAAACTTAAAAAAGAGAAGAAGAAGAAGAAGGAAAGAAGAAGAAGAAGAAGAAGAAGAAGAAGAAGAAGAAGAAGAAAGAAGAAGGAGGAGGAGGAGGAGGAGGAGGAGGGGAGGAGAGGGAGAAAGGAGGGAGAAAGAGGAAGGAGGGAGGGAGGAGAGGAGGAGAGGAGAGGAGAGGAGAGGAGGGGAGGAGGAAGAGGAGGGAGGAGGAGGGGAGGAGGAGGAGGAGGAGAGAGGGAGGAGAGGAGAGGGTAAAGAGAGGAGGAGGAGGAGGAGGGGAGGAGGAGGAGGAGGAGGAGGAGGAGGAGGAGGAAGGAGAAGGAAGAAGAAGAAGAAGAAGAAGATGAAGAAGAAAAACCATCAACAAAAAGGCAGAACAACAACAATAGTAGCAAAAACCAGGGTTGTTGATTTTTTTGATTTTTTTTTTTAGGAAAAAATCAATTTTTGATTTTTTGATTTGTTGAATTTTTGATTTTGGCTCGTGACGTCACGTGAAATATAATTTTATAATAAAATTTTTTTAAGTTCGATATAGTATTATTTTTAAGTGACTTTATTCATTCTTTATAAATCAAAATGGAAAATCAGGAAGAGTAAGTAACTGTGAAATAAAAAAAATTTGTGTTTATACTAAATTTTACTTTGGTTAGCTATAAATATTCATAAAATAGGGCCTAGAGCTGACAGATGGGCCTATCGAGAATCCCATTCAATTTTGAGTAAATAGACCCAATGACAGCATATCTATGTCTTTTTTTTTAAATAAGTTGGCTAAAATTGTAGACAATATTCAAATACTGACCTAAAATATCTATTATACGATATTTCACAAAAACATTTTATATATAATTAGTCAGCATCTGGCATTAATTTTCAATTTTTAATCCTATGCCCTAGCTCCAGGTTTAAAATCTTTAAATAGGGCCTATTGCTATGAAACAGCAACACTAAAGAGTGTTACGGACTTACGGGTTACAATGCCAATAGTTTGTTGAAAATTGAAAAAAATATATTAAAACTTCATAATATATATACATATTTATTTTAATTTTTTATTTCTATTGAAGGTAAATCACTTAAATATACAAAAGAGTAAAAAAAAGTATATAAAAAAAAACAAAAAATAAAACAAATAAAAAAATCATGATTTTTTTTATAAATAAATCAAGTAAAAATATCAGTTGATTTTTTTCATTTGATTTTTTCGTGCCTATCTTCACTAAAAATATTAAAAATAATAATAATAATAAGTTTAATAATAGTAATATCTATGCTAATGAAATATATTAATATTAAAAATAATGTAATAATAATAAATAATATAATAATATTAATAATAATAATATATAATAACTGCAATAATAATAATAATAATAATAATAATAATAATAAATAATAATAATGATAATAATGATAATAATAATAATAAATAATAATAATAATAATAATAATAATAATAATAATAATAATAATAATAATAATAATAATAATAATAATAATAATAATAATAATAATAATAATAATAATAATGAAATAATAATATTTTATTTAACATTACTTCCTGTGCATAATTATATTCTCCTTTATTTTATTTAAATATGTGGTAATATAATATATATATACATAATATATATATATGTAATATATGTAATATATATATATATATATATATATATATATATATATATATATATATATATGTATAATATATATAATATGTAATAATAATAATAATATAGAATATATATATATATGCCTTTATAGAATATAGGCATATGCACATACCTATAAATCTTCTGTATATAACAATTATAGTAACTTTATATGTATATATGTATAAATATGTATATACATGCCATATGTAATAATATATATATAATAATAATAATATATAATAATATGAATGTAATAATATAATAATATATAATAATATGAATAATAGATATTATAATATGTAATACATATATATATATAATAATAATATATATATGTAATATATATATATATATCTTATATATATAATAATAATAATATATATATAGTAATAATATCATATATATATAATAATAATATGTATATATATATAATACTCAGTAATTTTCTTAACCAACTGGTTTTGTAGTAAAACTATTGTTAGGTATTATTATTTTATTCAATTGCACTTTTTACACTATTTAAAATTATTTATTAAAAAATATGTATATATAAAAATATATTAATATATTTTCTATGAGCTAAATTTTTAGAGGTGATATTA
Source organism: Trachelipus rathkii (assembly GCA_015478945.1). NCBI lineage: Eukaryota > Metazoa > Arthropoda > Malacostraca > Isopoda > Trachelipodidae > Trachelipus > Trachelipus rathkii. The sequence goes on along the minus strand of JABUQX010129133.1, from coordinate 3,723 downwards.
AATGGTTTTGATAGCTTCTTCATATTGGAAGCCTCATCGGACTTAATTTGTATTGCGTATGTATGTGCTTTATATGTATACCATTACAAAGAAAAATATATCAGTATACAATTAAAGAATTAAACTCAGTAAAGAAAGAAATCATAACGTTTCATGAATTCCATACTCTATACTACAAGAGAATGTTTTACCAAAGAAACAAAAATACCTTTTAGTTGTATTTCCAGAGCAGAAATAACACCAACGACTGAAGAGGCTTCAAATATGAAGCGAAAGCTATCGTTCATTAATATCACATAAAAATTTAACTCTGAAATATATAAATATATTTTTACCTATATATTTTCAATGAATATTTAAACAATTATTATCAAAAAAATAAAAATACCAAAACAATGACTACAGATAAATCTGCAATCCAAGGGTTAAGAAAATTACTAAATAAAGAACTACGTAGAATGGTGAACTCAACTAATATATATATATATATATATATATATATATATATATATATATATATAATATATATATATATATATATATATACTATCATATATATATATATATATAAATATATATACCCATATATACCTCTTTATATATATATATATATATATATATATATATATCTATATATGTATATATATATATCACTATATCTTCTCCTGCCTGCTCTATATATATATACCACTCTCCTGTCTCTGCTCTCATAGTGCTATGATATCTATATAGTATGATAATAAAATAAAAGAGCCTTGTTATGAATATATTATAAATCTAATGACATTGTAAGAATAATTATGAAAACTCTCTTTGCTGTCCTTGAAGCTTCAATTAAACTAAACTTTTGCCAAGTGTAAATAAATGTTTATGAGAATTTTCAAATTTTTAAAATAGATACAGAAGAGTAAAAAACTACATTTGTTTATTGATGTTGACAATGGTTTTTTTTAACTAACGTTGGAGGAGGCAACCCTCTTCTATCCCTTTTTTTTAATTGACTTTTGATATATATATATATATATATATACATATATTTATGTATACGTGTTTTTGTGAGTGTGTATATATATATATATATATATATATATATATATATATATATACAGGTGTGTGTAAGTGCATGTATTTGTGGGGTTTGTGTGTCTCTCTTGGTTATATATATATATATATATATATATATATATATATATATATAATATATATATATATCCATATGTATA
>JABUQX010129132.1:0-12500 GCA_015478945.1 Trachelipus rathkii | reverse complement strand
GCAATCTATTCAGAATTTTCTTAATGTTGGTATATTCATCTTTCATTTGTACAGAGTGTCTTATTGGGATTGAACCATATATATTTCTGCTGTGCAGTAACACACATTTCAAACTTGTACTACTGTCGATGAAAAGTCTCCATTCACTTGCAAGAAATGCACGTGTCATCAGATGTAACGAATCAGTGGGAAATATCTATCAGAGGTGATGAAGAAGGGAAAACTAGTAGACTAAGCTTAGCATTCATGTCACATAACAACATTAAAACTGTAGATATACGTCATTGCTGGAGGAAATGAAATATTCATGGAATATTCAGACATACACGCATGGGTTTCACCATTCGTTACCACAAAAACTTTACAGCCTTAGTTAAAATGAGAGAGGAGTTAATAGCACGTCTGGCTGAAATTGGTAAATTTGAGAAGTTAATAAATAAAGCCCATGGCTTACTTTATTAGACTTACGCACAAGCCTGCGTTCAACCTTATGAGTAGTAGGACTACCATATTGCACCCAAAAACTGACCTTGACCACCCTTGCACCTTGACCGACATTGACCTTGACTGACCTTGACCTTGACTGACCTTGACCTTTTTTGAGCCCACATTTTTACCCGACCTTGACCTTTTTGGGCATTGACCTTTTTGGGCCTTGACCTTTTTTGACCTTTACCTTGACGCCCCTTCGAAGAAGGGGCGTACGTATTGTCCCCTATTTTGACCCCCCCTTTATGGGCTTAGCCCCTTTTTTGATGCTTTGGCCTTGATATTTCGGTTTGGGCCTTGATATTTCGGCCTTGATAACGTATCAAGGGCTGAAATTGACCACTCTTAAAGGTGAGTGAGGGATTAGTAGGGATTATCTTGAGCTCAGCAAGTACCTGTCACCTTGCCTTTGGTAGGTATCTGTGCTAACATGAGGTCATGTAGGTACCTGACCTGTTTGGATCTGTCCTAACTTATTTCCATCCGCGGTCACACCTGCCCCTACACACACACACACACACACACACACACACACACACACACACACACACACTTACACTTATACACACATTCACTATGACACTTACACTCACCCATAGATACTTACACTTACACTTACACACACACACACACACACACACACACCACCACACACACACACGTGGCTACATATATATATATATATATATATATATACTATATATATATATATATATATATATATATATATATATATATATATATATATATATATATATTAATATATATTATATATATATATTATATAGCACAGATTTACTGACACACACAGATTTACTTACACTCACACACAGATTACTTACACCACACAGATTTACTTACACTCACGCACATATTTACTCACACATCCAGATTTACTTACACACACAACACACACACAGTACACACACACAAATACCCACATAGGTTTAACATTTGAAATTTGTGTGTAGCATTTGGAATTTGTTTCTTTTGCTGTTGTGTGTAGCTTATTTGTCATTGGTGTTTCTAAAGACACATACACACACAGTACACACACAAATACCCACATAGGTTTAACATTTGAAATTTGTGTGTAGCATTTGTGAAATTTTTTTCTCCTTTGCTGTTGTGTGTAGCTTATTGTCATTGTTGTTTCTAAAGACACACACACACACAGTACACACACACAAATACCCACATAGGTTTAACATTTGAAATTTGTGTGTAGCCTTGTGTGAATTTTTTTCTCTCTCTTCTTGTTGTAGTCGTGTTGTGTATTCGCACACGGATATTGGACACACACAGGGGGCAATTTGAGAACCCAAATTTTTCGGTCAACACTTTTGTATTCCCCAGGGTACAATTTTGACACTGTATCTTTTTCGACCTTGTAGCTTTTTTGATGACCTCAGATTTATTGGATGGAATTCAATTTTGATGGTTCCCAATGCACCGTAAGAGATCTAGGGATGTCTATTAGTGTTCTATGAGTATAAGATGAGTGCCAGGTGAGTGCCAAGTGAGTGCCAATGAGTGCCAATGAGTGCCAAAGTGAGTGCCAGTGAGTGCCAATGAGTGCCACATAGTGCGCAATATTTCCGCGTTCCCGCCCGCCGCGAGCGCACGCAGGCGCAATATTCCGCGTACCCGCCCGCCGCGGTGCGCCAGGCGTCAATATTCCCGCGCGCTGAAAAATATATTATACTCGAGTCATTCATTTTTATTTCATACTTAAACATTTTTATTAACATTTTAAAGTAAATACTGTAACTCATTACAGACCTATTATTTAAAACATATTTATTTATAAACATTATTTTTTCTTTTATTATTTTTACTTATATTTTTAATTTAATAAATTTTTCAAACTTGTATGTTAAGAAGAAAAAACCAGAAATGGCTGATATATAAAACATTTTATTTTCTACAATTGTACGAAATTTTAATTAAAAATTAAATTACAATACCTTAAAGCAGTAAATTCAGAAATCAATAGAGGTTTCCTAACACCTAAGGGATTAGAATGCTTTTGTTTTACTGTTTTACTGCTTTAACTCATTTGTTTTTACTGGCCTTTAACTCACATATTTTATTAACATTACATACCTTAAAGCAGTAAATCAGTAAATCAATAGAGGTGTGACCTAGAAACAAAGGGCTTAGTATGCTTTTGTTTTACTGCTTTTACTGCTTTAACTCATGTTTTACTGCTTTAACTCATATGTTTTTACTGCTTTAACTCATATATTTATTAACATTACATACCTTAAAGCAGTAAAATCAGTAAATAATAGAGGTGTTACCCTAGCAACAAAGGGATTATATGCTTTTTTTGTTTTACTGTTTTACTGCTTAACTCATGTTTTACTGCTTTACTCTGTTTTACTGCTTTAACATATATGTTTTACTGCCTTTAGCTGCATACGTTTACTGCTTAAACTCATATATTTATTAACATTATGTTTTTTATCTTGATTTTAAAAATACTTTTTTTATTTATTTTTATTATTATTTTTTATTATTTTCATTTTATTTTTATTATTTTAATTTTTAATTATTTAACTAAATTATTTAAAATTTTTATTTTTAACTTTTATTATATTACTTTTATATATTTTATTATTATTTTATTCTCTCTCTTCTTTTTTATTTTATATTTTACTTTTTATTATTTTATTTTTTATTATTAACTCTTATGAATTTTGAAGGCCATGGAAATAAAAGCGTATTCTGCTTATTAATTAACACCCACATCACATATGCACGCACACACACACCCATACCACACACACAACACACACACACACACACACACACCACACACAACACCACACACACACACATTTATACATATCAAATAAGTTCTTTGTATGAACATAACCATATAATTATTAAAAACATTTTGTGTTTTAATTAAACACGTACATTTATATTACTCATTCAATTATAACTAATTTATTTCAAAGTTTCTTAAAAACTTCAATAATAAATTAATCATTATTTGATATCGATTTATTAATTAAAATGTTAATACTTTTTGTTTTAAATTTTAATAATTCATTAAATAAATACTAACTAAAATTTTATGAAAATTTTATTAAAAATATAATGTTTTACGTAGCTTAAAGCAATAAATCAGTACATCGTAAGGCAAGCCCCTAGCACACCTCTACACCACCAAGCTATGCCACGTTTTGTTCTATAGACTTACTGCTTTACATCATCTTTAGCCATGTAATAAGTATAAAATAACAAAATAAGTTCTTCTCTGCTAACATAACATGTATTTTATTAAAATCATTCTAGGTTTTTATTTAAAAATAACAATTATTCACTTACATTTATATTATTCGCTCAATGTTAACTAAAAATATTTCAAAGTTTTTTTAAATAATTCGGATTTTCTTTATTATTATCTATGTACATTGACAATCCATCACGAGAAAACACAACAACCAGCACTCCTTACAGATACGAACTGACCTCTCTCTGTAAAATGTGTTGAAATAACTACTTTAGGCCTAAATTTAGGATAATCCTTTTTGTACCCCGGGGCGATTTAGGCCTAATACCAGGTTATATATATATATAAAACTACCTCTTTCCGTAAAATGTGGTGCAATAACTACGTTAGGCTTAAATTTCGATAAACCTTTTTGTATCCCGGGCTGATTAAGCTAATACCGGGTCAAGGTAATTCCAGTATAGACAAGAATCGAGAATCAATGTTATTATTATTTTATAAATATATTTCAAACTGAAACATGCTGGATCGGTAAGATCCTTTAAGCAGGTAAGAAGGAAATGTTTACCTTTCTTGTGATTGGACGGTGTAATCCTTATCTGTATATTACTCGTATGTGATTGGTCGAGAATTATTTTTTTTCGCTTTCTGCCTTTTAGGTATGTAAAAAATGCAAATATCCTGAGCCTTATCTGGGATTGGGTGAAAATTATCTTAGTTCTTTAAAATATTTGAGAAGGTATGTTTTAGATCCAAACCCATTTTTAAAATCATACTCGTTTTGGATGTTAAGCGGTGCAAAACTCTCTGATTTGTATAAAAGTGTTCTATTTTACTTAGTGTACTATCATGATTCCACCTTAACCGGTATACCTCAAATACAAGACATTGTCCAGTGGGAAATCAAGATCCCCGGAAGTAATGGTTTCATTCTTATATAAAAGAAAGCCACCCGATGGATTTGAATTTTTCAGGTGTGTGCTACCCCATATCCCATGTTATAATACCAGCGTATTTTCTGAGTCCAGATGATTACCTTTTTATATGAATCACACTGAGAGTGGCTTACAGAAACTTTAAACCAAGCCTCAGCTTTAAACTGGACCGAAACAGTTATTAACCTGTGCGAAGAAACCAGCGATAAGCAACTTACTCTATTCATTTATAAACCTTCAAAACATATCAGTTTGGAAGTTAGATTATGGGAGAGAAATAATGAAACAACCGTATTTGAACCTACATCATTTGGATTCTACATTTCAGGCCTAATGCAGCTGAAATATATGTTAGAGGTACGTAGGCGAATGTTAATGCAGATGAAGAAGACATATGTGTTATCTAATTACGTAACCGTAATTCATTACATGTTATACCAAGAATACCATGCATTTAAGAAAACTCTGATCGATGATCCTACGCCCATCATCAATCGCTTCCTAAGTTCTATAGACGTACAGAAATTCATTTATCTACTTAGAAAACAATGGCAAGAAAGTATTTATGCAGGTGATCCAGAATGTAAATATACTATGATATCTGAGCGGGAACTTTTTACATATGTGTTAACTGAAGGTATTACTGAGATACGAAACTATATCATCGATAATGAGTAGTATTGCACCGTCCGGAGCGATGCCACCCTTTTCGATATGAAGGAATAGAGATATTTGCTTTAAACTTGGAATATAATGTATATATGGGATAAGCTCGAATCCGTGTAAATTTCAAGTCTGTAGGATGTATATAGAGGGGGGTCACCCCCGAGGGTGAACGCCGATATTGCGCTTACGCCTTTGTTGCTTGAGCTGAGCGGATGAGTTTAGGCCTAACGAGAGTTGGGATCGAGCGTGATGACGTAATCTCGTCGGAGACGAGATTACGTCAGCGCGCGAGAGCGCGCACACACACACACACTCTTACGTATTATTATTATTATTATTATTATTATTATTATTATTATTATTATTATTATATTATTATTATTATTATTATTATTATTATTATTATTATTATTAGGTCGAAGAAGTGTTTCCGGAGGAAACACTTCTGAGTTGTTTTAAAACCCCTTCTACATATCCTTCGTCACCTTCAGCGTCTCCACCGTCAGCGTCTTGCATTGCGTTCGAATCCGATTCAGTCTCCTTTAGAGACTTTTTGTGTCTGTCTGTGGTTTACCTCTAGTCTTCTACAGCCGCATCAGCAGCACCGTCTCTGTCTCCGGTTCTGGCAGCGATTCCGGTTTCGGCTCCGGTTCCGCCTCCGGGTCCGCCTCACCGCCGCGACGCAGGGTCCGTAGATAATATGTGCCGCGCGTGCGCATACACATACACATTATTATTATTATTAGTATTATTATTATTATACGTCGAAGATTCGATTTTTGAAGGGGAATCGAATCTGAGTCGAAAAACGATTCCCTGTAAGGGATCGTTTTTTACGCACTCTGACTCTGTATTCCGCCGCGGTTGCTTCTTCGCATCCGGTTCTGAATCCGATATATATCTACATGGGTTAGAGTTATCGTATTGGGTTAAAATTTGGTGGGGTGTTAGATGGGGAGGTAACCTCATCGTAGACGAGGTTACGTCCCCGTGGGTCCCCCCCAAAGGGGGCCCCACCCCCATTAAAAAATCGAAGTGTTCGTAATTGGCTGAAATTTGGTGAGAGGATTCAGAGTTGAATTTCTAAAAAGACTTGATATGTGAATCTGAGGAGTTGGCTCCGGCACCGGTGCTGGAGCCACTGCGGTGCGAGTTAATAAACAGTCGTATAACAACAATGTTTGGTTGTCCTTTTAAGGGTTATCGAGGTCGTGGAGTTCAAATATGATGGTTATAGCAGTGTAGGGTTAGGACCCTCCTTAGGGGGTCCCAACTGAAAAAAGAGCAGCAGATGGCAAAAAACAAAGGAGGAAATGAAGAAGGATGAAAGGAAGAATAAAGAGGAAGAATGAAGAAGGAAGTCTGACTCGAGGAGTAGGAGTTGATAGCCACACCGGTGCTGGCTCCGGTGCGGTGCCGAGTTATTAAATAATTGTGTAATGAAGCAATGTTGGTGTCCTTATATATGTTATTGGGTCTGTAGATTTCGAAAATAATGGTTTCAGAACCATCAAGAAATAAAATTTCTTATTCTTTTTATGTTTATACCTTACAAATTTACGTTTTTACATACCCTAAAGCAGTAAATCACTAAATCAAACCACTATCCAACCAGCATCCAACCTCCCTCCTGACCATCTGTGATCTATTGATTAAGGTCACATTTTGAGTATCATTTTTGGATAAACATAACATAAAATCAGGTTCTTTATACAAACATCAAACAATATATGTTGACGTAACAAAGTTTTCACATTAATAAAGCTTCCTTAGTATCATCTGAACTATGAATATAATCCCCCAAAGACAAACTTAGCACATCTTAAACAGGAATAAACTGTTAACGTAACAAAGTTCCACACTTAACACCAGTAAAGTAACTAATATAGCATACAAAGACGTAACCTACTTACACTTTTCTAACATATCGCTGTTATTTTACATTAAGACTGTAATATTTAACAAAAATTTACTATAACCGTGTGTAACTATCATATAGGCCGACGAAAGTATGCCCTCGTCACAAAAGTTTTCATATTAATAAAGTCAACATAACATTACCAGAACTAAGAATATAATGTACAAAGGCAAATCAGACACATCTTAAGCAAGAATTAAACTGCTAACATTACAAAGATCCACACTTAACACCAGTAAAGTACTAACATTGCATTACAAAAACATAATCCATTCATACTTTATCAGCCATATCTCCAACATGACAATGTTAATTTTACATTAACATAGTAATATTTAACAAAAAATTTAGCATAACTACCTAAGCAAGCATAAATCGCTAACGGATTAAAGACAAATAAAGTAAAGTTTTACCTTCTGTAAAGCTAAACTATGAACATAACAGACTTAACACACAACAACCAGACGAATAAACAGCCATCATCATCAATGTAGTCAATAAATTGAACATACGAGGGAAGTAAAACAAGTTTTCATATTTTATAACATATAATTTTCATTGAAAAGAGCGTTATATAAATACATAAAAATATAAGTTTATTTTAAATATATTAATTCATCTAATCAGAGAACATAGGATTCAAATTGGGTACGTTCTATATATCTCTCTAAAGATTCAACATCCTTTAAAAGGATGTAAATATAAATGCCTTCAGCAACACTAAACCATTTTTCGGCATATTTTGATTCAGCAGCACTCATTCTCTCATACAAGAGAGAAGTAAACTTATCCAAGCTGATAGTTATTAATGCAATCCCTGTACAACTGTAATTCATACGGGAAACACACTTGTTTGGTATAAATATCAATAGATTACACTATGTGCTTATATTTTATGTCTCAGTATGTCACATCGTTAAGATGTGAATGTTTAATTCGTTTTTATTTTAAGCAATGCGTATATTTTTCAATGTTCGCAACTGGGAAAACCTATACAAAGTACGTCAGTGAAGGTCACACAATCGATGGGTTTCCAATAGTTGCGGTACTCAAGGGTTTTTTAATATTGTCCCACACGACGAGAGCACACGTCTATCTATTATGACCTTTCACACTGTCACCTCTGATAGATATTTCACTACTCGTCGAACCATTGGATAACATACCCTTATCCTCTAGCCATGCAGCAGCGATGTCGATAATCTTGATGAATCCATCAGCAAAGACGATAAAGGTCTATTATTTGGATCTCCAATTGGCAGGAATACAAGGCAATGTATCGGTCATCCATCAGTTGACGATAAAATTTTATTGACACACACCGTTGGGAATAACGAAGCTCCTCGTGAAGATATCAACAGCAGATGTGGAGATGCGGGGAGATGTCATCGTACCAGTACAGCGAAAAAATATCCTACAAAGGAAATCGTATGCGTAAACAACCCTTATAGGTAATGAGATTCTTTCTTTCAAACCAATCAGAAGAAAGTAAACAAGAATACAACGCACGAACGACCATATCAGTTCAAAAAGGTATATATTCTCGTTAGACAACAACAACAACAACAAACGACAACACAAGGACAACAACAAAAAATAACATAGTACAAAGATAAGTTCTTTAGATACTAACCAAGGAATATATGCTAACTTAACATTGTTTTCACATTAAAAAGCTAACATAGCATTCACCAAAACTAAGAAATAATGTAACAAACGACGAATCTAAACACAACTTAGTACGAAAATAAACTGTTAACTTACAAAGTTCCAGCACTTAACACCTGTAAAGTAACTGACATTGCATACAAAACGTAACCTTTCATACTTTTTATCCCAATCATATCTCTAACATATTAACGTTAATTTTACATTGACGAACAGTAAATATTTTAACAAGAATTTTAACTCATAAACTGTTTAAAATTATCATACAGAGCAGCAGAAAGTAAGCTAACGTAACAAAGTTTCACATTACTAATGCTAACATAACAACCTGAGCTAAGAAAATAGTGTACAACAACAAACCTAACGCACCACCATACGTACGAATAACTACTAACATTAACAAACTTCCACACTTAACAGCAGTAAAGTACTAACACATCCACAACGTAACCTATTCACACTTTTTTCAAGCATATTTCTAAAACATATCAGGTTAATTTTTACATTAACATCGGTATATTTAACAAACAGTTTAGCATAACCTGTCCTTATTCATCAATACTGGACAAAGAATAAAATGCTAACGTAACATGTTTTAACATCAATACGTAATATTTAACGAAAAATTCATCATAACCTCATCTAAATATCCATAATCCCCTGCGAATAATTGCAAACATAACAAAGTTTTAACCAAAATACAAAAAAAATAAAAAAATTTTATCCTGACATAACATAAAAATAATTTCTTTGATAAAATATTACAGTAAACCGTAATAGTTAGCTGATTTTAAAGGCAGTAAAATCAGTAAGATCAGTAAATCAAACCACCCATCCCTGCAGTCCCCGACCCATCCCACCCGCCTGTGATCTATTGAACTATTGATTCAAGTCATATTTCGAGTATCATTTTGGATAAACATAACATAAAAATAAGTTCTTTATATACTGACCCACGAATATATGCTTAACCAACAAAGTTTCAGCATCAATAAAGCTAACATATCATAACCGTAACTAAGAATATAATGTACAAATGCAAACCTAACATACCTTACGTATGAATAATCAGCTAACATCCTGAAAATTCCCTACTTATCAAAGGTAAATTAGCTAACAGAATAAATACAATCTTTTCGATATGTTCCCTCCCCCCCCGATTTTCGCGCATATCCAGCGCAATCAGTAAAGCCGTATTATCTAACAAAATCCCTTAACAAAGTGATCAATCTATCAAAGATACCAACATCTTGAACTATGAATTGACACTATCTTCATCAAAGTGTCACTCGTTTCGAATATAACATCATTTGACCTAGTGTCACTCGTTTTGAGTATAACATCAATTGACCTATGAATAAACGTAGACATTAGCAAAATTCTAGGGCAAACCTGACATCACTCAACAAAAACTTAACATAGGCTCACGTTTCTAACACATCATCGTCAGGTAACACAGTAATATCTTACAAAACTCATCATTTCTCTACCAAATCAGTGTTAATTTCACCCTGTCATAGTAATATTTAACATAACGTACCTAACAACAGGTCATACAATACTCGATATGTTCCCACTTTTCGCTCATATCAGCAACAGGTAAAAGCCATATTATCTAACAAAATCCCTTAACAAAGTGACCAATCTATCAAAGATACCACCATCTTGAACTATGAATTGACACTACCTTCATCAAAGTGTCACGCGTTTCGAGTATAACATCATTTGACCTATGAATAAACGTAGACATTAGCAAAATTCTAGGGCAAACCTAACATTACTCAACAAAAACTTAACCTAAAGCTTCACGTTTCTACACATCAGCGTCAGTTAACACAGTAATATCCTACAACTCATACAAATTTCTCTACACAAATCAGTGTTATTTTTCCCACATTGTCATAGTAATATTTAACATAACGTACCTAACTTACGAATAAACAGTTTTCATCAACCAAGAGTATCTAAAGCAACACATTACCTTCCGAGAGAAAACTCAGGAGGGATGCGCCCCATGAAAGGGTGTGAGTCCTGCGAGAGAGAGCACCCCGAAGGGGTGTAAGCGGGGGTTACCCCTCCTTACTCAAAACGAGTGACACTAGGTCAAATGATGTTATATTCGAAACGAGTGACACTTTGATGAAGATAGTGTCAATTCATAGTTCAAGATGTTGGTATCTTTGATAGATTGAACACTTTTTTTAAGGGATTTTGTTAGATAATAAGGCTTTACCTGTTGCTGATATGCGCGAAAATCGGGAACATATCGAGTATTGTATGATCTGTTAGCTAATTTACCTTTGATAAGTAGGGAATTTTCAGGATGTTAGCTGATTATTCATACGTAAGGTATGTTAGGTTTGCATTTGTACATTATGTTCTTAGTTACGGTTATGATATGTTAGCTTATTGATGCTGAAACTGTTGGTTAAGCATATATTCGTGGGTCAGTATATAAAGAACTTATTTTTATGTTTGTCATGTTTATCCAAAATGATACTCGAAATATGACTTGAATCAATAAGTTCATAGATCACAGGCGGGTGGGATGGGGTCGGGGACTGCAGGGATGGGTGGTTTGATTTACTGTTTTACTGATTTACTGCCTTTTTAAAAATCACAGTAAACTATTAACGGTTTTGTGATATTTTATTCAAGAACTTATTTTTATGTTATGTCAGGAAAATTTTGTTTTTTTGTTATGTTTGTAAAACTTTGTTATGTTTTGGCAATTATTCGCAGGGGATTATGATGATTTCAGATGAGGTTAATGATGATTTTTTTGTTGAAATATTACAGCTGATGTAAAACATTTGTTACGTTAGCATTTATATTCTTTGTCAGTATGATAATTAGACAGGTTATGATAAATTTTTGTAAATATTACGATTGTTTAATGTAAAATTAACCTTGATATGTTAGAGATAGCTTGAAAAAAGTGTGAAATAGGTTACGTTTGTACGCACTGTGCTAGGAACTTTACTGCTGTTAAGTGTGGAAGTTTGTTAATGTTAGTAGTTGTTATTCGTACGTATGGGTGTTAGGTTTGGTCGTGTACATATATTACTTTAGCTCAGGTTATGTTATGTTAGCTTTACTAATTTGAGAAAAACTTTTGGGTTACGGGGGTTAGGCTGCTTACCTTTCGCTGCTCATGGCGGGTATGATAATTAAACAAGGTTATGATTAATTTAATCTTGTAAAATATTAAACTGTGCTTCAATGTAAGTTAAACGTATAATATGTTAGAGATTATGTTTTTGGTGGTTAAACATACAGAGAGTTGAATAGGTTTATCGGTATTGTGTGGTATCAAAATCGTCAGAGGTTAACACGTTTACAGGATGTTAAGTGTGGACATTTGTTTAATCGTTACACCAGTTATTCGACGTACTAAGTTGTGGTTGATCGTCGTTGTAACATTATTTCTTGTTCTGGTTAATGCTATGTTAGCTTTTATTAATGTGAACAATGTTACGTTAGCATATATTCCTTGGTTAGTATCCAAAGAACTTATCTTCTTTGTACTATTTATTGTTGTTCGTTGTTGTTGTTGTTAGATTAGTTGTCGTGTTTGTGT
>JABUQX010129131.1:0-45698 GCA_015478945.1 Trachelipus rathkii | reverse complement strand
TTTCTTCTTCTTCTTCTTGTTCTTCGCTTTCTTGTTCTCGTTTTCCTAGGAGTTCAACTATTATTTCCATATCTTTATCGAGTTTTTTTGCTATTTTGTGGACCTTTCCCATATATCTTCTTGTATTTTCTAAAACGCCCAAGCGCGTGTAAACAGTGTATGAGGATAGGGTTCTTCTCCATCCCATCTCCGATTGTACTGGGTGGAACTTGCCTACCTTTTTTGAATCCATTTGTTTATGGTAATTGTTATAATCATTTTTTTGAATCTTAATCATCGTTCGGAGTTTATTTGCTTTTTTCTCGAAATCACTTATAAATTGACTTAGTTTTCCCTCCGTCTCTTCTTCTACCTCGGCCAGCTTAAGATCAAGCTCTTCTTCACCAAGATAGTGTTTATCAAGAGGAGTTGGGAGGATGTTCTTCAGATTTGCGATGGTTGAGGAATCTTCTTTATTCCTGGCAAGGCAACGTTTATCTCTATTTATCAGGGCAGTGAATTTGTTTTTATCACACCGATATTCGTGGGAACCTGCAGAATCCAAGCCGGTGTATTTAGTTAGAATTCCATGATCTGATATCGATGATGACGATTCATCAATGCCTGCTGATGCTGATGCTGATGCTGATGCTGATGCTGATGCTGATGGTGGTGGTAGTCGTTGTGGTGGTCCTGGTGAATTTTCTTCGTGCGACGCCAGCTCGGCAATTGACGGCTGATACTCCGAGAAGGAATCATCGATAGCTAATAAAAGAAATAAACAGCGGAATATAAAATTTTACAAATGTACATGGAAAATTAAGTAAAGGAAGTAAAAAAAAGAATTAAAAATATTAAACGCATATCAATTTGGTTAAATTAAATTAAAATAGATCAAAAGCTTATATTAAGGTTTTATTACTTACGATCATTAAATTCGATACTTGAATTATTCCTCGTTCTCTCAAATATTTCCTCTTCGAGATCGGAAATATGATAATCTATTTCTTCCAATCTTCTGCGCTTAGCACCTGGAATAAAGATGAAAGGAATATAATATTTAGAAGATAAGTTAAGATTAAAAAAATAATATTAGAAGCTAAGAACAAAAAAAGAAGATTAAAAAAATAAAAATGAAATATATTTTCTTACGTTGTTCATAAGTTTTACGAACTTCAGCTGCTGCTATCGAGGACGACTTCATTTTTTCGGTTAAATTGGCAGAATTCGCCAAAAGGCCTTCCTCTCTGGAAATTTGCGCAGCGCCTAAAATAAAAACAATAATAATCAATATCGCTGGGTTTGAATATTCTAAAGGGAAATCCTTTAAAATTTCAACATCTCTTGGTGGAGTTGGTGATCGTCGTGGTAATGGGATTCCCATACCTGTTTTAATATAATAAATTTATTAAGTATTGGAAGGATG
The DNA here is from genome assembly GCA_015478945.1 of Trachelipus rathkii. NCBI lineage: Eukaryota > Metazoa > Arthropoda > Malacostraca > Isopoda > Trachelipodidae > Trachelipus > Trachelipus rathkii. The sequence continues at coordinate 44,293 of JABUQX010129131.1, read as the reverse complement.
TTAGATGAATATTTTATTCTTATTACTCACCAGAGTCAGAAGAATGAGAAGTTTTTTCACGGTATCTTCCTACATTCGCTTTATTCCCAGCTGACGTCAATGCAGCGGGTGTATAAGCGAGGTAGCTGAAACTTCTTTCTTCCATCAACTGTTTTCGGGAAGGGACCTTGAATGAGGAATAACACTGGAAAACTGGTGATGGTGTTTCGTCAGTGTATACCTGGCCGCTGCTGCCTCTATAACGTTCTCTTTTCTGGCTACCCTTAACTGTTCGAATGTAAATTTGTCAAGTATTAAAATAATAATGATAGTAAAGTAATAATAATAATATTAATAATTGAAAATTAAATAAAATATAAAAACTTTAACGAAAGATGAATATCCTCCTATTACTTACCAGATCCAGAATGTCTTTTGTCTTGTTTTTTGTCTGGTGGTGGTAATGCTGCTCTCGATGCTGTTTTTTCAGCTTCTTCAAAATCTTTTGAAGAAAGCATTTCACAGAAAAGACTTTTCCTCGCGAAGGTGGTTTTCCTTTGCTATTTATTGTGAATTAATAATGGTAATGTTCGAGTAGTGATATTATTGATATCGCATACAAGAATCTCGGGAGAGCGAGTTCACTCTCACAGCAGTAACATATACTAGCAACTGTGTCTCTGTGACGGGTCTTTAAACACCAGTGCCTCATCGTGTACGACGCGGAGCATTTATATATATATGATAGTTTTTAAAAAAAAAACAAATATAACTATATTTTTTTTATCAATTTTATTAATTAAATTTCGAAAAATAATTTCGACTTAAAATTTTTTTGAGAATTATTTTCTTTGAGATTTTTAGATTTTTGCACTTAGACCTTCGCCTTATATCATTTTTCGATCCGACGTCACTATATCGGGTTGAAACGATAGTTTATACCCAAAAGGTGTCGCGCGAGCACGTTAGGTCGTTTTTCGGTTCCCTTCGAAACGCCACTATAATATAGCGACGCCATACGGGAAACGCAAAAGCGACTGAACGCTTTGAAATACCATTTTCTTAAGCTTACACTGTCTTTAATTCGAATATGACGTCATATAGTGACGCCTCGAAGGGAACTAATATAAGTCGAAGGTCTAAGCGCAAATTCCGAAAAATAATTTCGACTTAAAAATTTTTGGTGAATTATTTTCTGTGAATTATTTTCTTTATGAATTTTAGATTTTTGCACTTAGACCTTCGCCTTATATCAGTTCCCTATCCAACGTCACTATATCGGGTTGAAGCGATAGTTTATACCTAAAAGGTGTCGCGCGAGCACGTTAGGTCGTTTTTCGGTTCCCTTCGAAACGTCACTATAATATAGTGTCGACATACGGGAATCGCAAAAGCAGCTGAACGCTTTCAAATACCATTTCCTTAAGCTTAGACTGTCTTTAAACCAAATATGACGTCATATAGTGACGCCTCGGTGGGAACTAATATAAGTCGAAGGTCTAAGCGCAAATTCCGAAAAATAATTTCGCTTTGAAAATTTTTTGAGAATTAATTTCTTTGAGATTTTTAGATTTTTGCACTTAGACTTTCGCCTTATATCAGTTCCCGATCCAACGTCACTATATCGGATTGAAGCGATAGTTTATACCTAAAGGGTGTCGCGCGAGCACGTTAGGTCGTTTTTCGGTTCCCTTCGAAACGTCACTAGAATATAGTGACGCCATACGGGAAACGCAAAAGCGACTGAACGCTTTCAAATACGATTTTCTTAAGCTTAAACTGTCTTTAAACCGAATATGACGTCATATAGTGACGCCTCCAAGGGAACTAATATAAGTCGAAGGTCTAAGTGAAAATTCCGAAAAATAATTTCGACTTGAAAAATTTTAGAGAATTAATTTCTTTGAGATTTTAAGATTTTTGCACTTAGACTTTCGCCTTATATCAGTTTCCGATCCAACGTCATATATCTGGTTGAAGCGATAGTTTATACCTAAAAAGGTGTCGCGCGAGCACGTTAGGTCGTTTTTCGGTTCCCTTCGAAACTCACTATTATATAGTGTCGCCTTACGGGAGTCGCAAAGGCGGTTGAACGCTTTCAAATACCATTTTATTAAGCTTAAACCGTCATATATATATAATATATATATATATATATATATTTCTGTTTTTTAGATTTTATAGCATATACATTTTACATCATATTATATATATATATAAATTTATATATATATATATATATATTATATATATATATATATATATAATATATATTTCTTTGAGGTTTTTTAGATTTTAGCACTTAGACCTTCGACTTATACTAGTTCTCGAAGAAACGTCAAATATTAAATTATTTTTTACATATATTTTTTTTACATTAGTTATCCCTAAAAATCCTTTTTCTATGAAAAATTATTTTTAAGGGGTACCTAAAATATATAAATTGATTGAAAATAGAATTAAAATGTATTGATATAATTTGTTTCAAAAATATGGTCTTAAAAGCAGAAATTCGTTAATTATTTTATTTGAGTGCAAAAATCTGAAAATCTAAAAAAGGTTTGTAATTTTTTAAAAAATAAAAATAAAAAAAATGTAGTGGTGTTTTCGAACACTTTATTAATTAAAAGTTTTTAGTATTATTAGTGAGGAATATGAACATTATTTCTCAATATATGTACACACAAACACACACACACATACACGTTTATATAAAAACATTATGTATTTCTGTATCTGCGAAAATATCCCCTTCCCCCCCCTCCTCCTAGGTACGTGCCGAACCTATTATAATATTTGTACCGCGAAACATAGTTGTTCATTTCATCGTGTCTGTTGCCCCTCTGAAAATTCCTATTATTGTAGTAGAATTTACTGTTTTCATTAGCGTACGCTCGATACGGGTAGGCAATCGCACCGTTATTGCGTCCATTATAAATATTTTCATGCTCGTTATTGGCGTTATTATAGTTATTATTATTATTGTTATTATTATTATTTTTACTACTATTATTAATGTTATCTCTATTAGCGATACCAATTTTATTATTAGTATTATCGCCATAAACATTATTATTAATATTAGCATTTTTATTATCGTTATTAACATTCTCAATTTCATTAATACCCGTTGTACCGTTCACAATGTTGTTGTTGTTGTTGTTGTTGTTGTTGCAGTCACGTACGATGTTCTCTTCGCCCGAGTAAGCGAATCCGATTGGGTTCGATGCTTTTTTATCGCGGCCAAAAATAAAATTGCGCAGTTCGCGGACGTACCCTTGGAACCAAACGAGGTCGGATGCGGACCTTTCTACGAGAATGTTTAGCCCCCCGCGGTTTATTATGTCGACGCGCTCTTCCACGCCCCGCGACGTGGATTCCAGCGCGAAATTACCCCATATCTTAATCATGTTTAGAGCCGAAAGCAGTTCCCGGCACTCCTCATTTTGTTTTTTACTAACCGCTAAATCCTTTTCTATAACGTCGAGATAAGCCCTTTTCTCTCTCGCTATTATCTCTTGAATCTTTTTATCGCGCTTGTCGAACGTTTCTCGCTCTTCGTGATCCTCCTCTTTTATTAATGCAAGAAGCGAGTCTCGAAAGTCGATATCGAGCTCCATCACCTCGTCGAATACGGGATCGAATATAGAATTGATCGAGTCGCAATTGCCTACGATTTCGCGATATATGACGTCGTTGTTCTTCGCTATTAACGCCGTCGCCGATGCCGCGGTCGCGGTGGTCGTTTTGGGCACCACGAACTCGTTATGGAAATGATTCAGCGCCGGAAACAGGTACGTAAGAGCCCCCCTTTTATCGCCGCGGTTTAAATACGCAGCCGCGTATTCGAATAAGTTGATCGCCCGGGTTTCGATGTGTTTTAACTCTACGAAAAAGTTGAGGGAAGCCGTAAGGGAATCTTTATCGGCACTTTCTATATCACTCCCGCCGATGCGGGTTTCGGAATTCGGTATGGAATTAGCGTACATTTCGCTTATTTTCTCGCACGTCATGAAAATAGTATAATGTAGTCTAAAAAGCATATCGTTCGACACCAAATTGCACGACGACTCGAACTTTACCAAGCGAGATTTGATAAATTCCGTCGTTTTCGAGAACGCCACGAGCCGTTTTCTCGCCAAATAATCGAACAAATGCTTGTTATTTTTAATAAATCCACCCGACTCATCGAAGAAAAATGAAAATATTTCTTGGAAACCTTTCCCTTCTTCCCGGAAATCTTTTAATTTTTTCAAAGCGCTCTCCTCGAAAAGATGCGAGAACGTGCGCGCGTAAGCGAGCAAAAAATTCGAGGTGGCGTTTTCCACATCGACCTTCGAGGGAGTTTTGAAATCGATAATGAAGTTTTCTTCGTCAACGCAGTAGCCGAATTCCTCGTTTTCGGCTCGTGTCTCGTCGTTTTCCGATCGCTCTTCTTCGGTTCTGGGCTGATCCAAAGGGTGGGGGGTGGAGGATTTAGGCGGAGAAACAACGGGGAAAGATTTCGAATACGAGAGAACATTTCTCACCAACTCACGATACGACTTCTCACCGCCACTCTCCAATTTTTCACCCCCGGTCGTATGAGAACGAAGCGGCATCGTCGTCGTCGTCGTCGTCGTCGTCGTCGTCGTAGTCCCACCTATCGATTTTTCACCACTAGTGGCGGCCTGATATTTTTCAGAACGGGGGTGCTTCAAATTCGAACTAACGTTAGTATTCGATGGCGGAGGGAGATAATCCGAACTTTTCTTCGTTCCTTCGCCGAAAAGAATTCCTTTATGGGACACGTTTTTCTCGAAGAATGTGGCACCCCTATCACTATCACTACCGGAGATGTTCGCATTTTCCGGATCTCTGGACCGACGACTACCGCCTTTGTTCTTAACTCCTTCTAGGTTATTTTTAAACCTTTTTTCGTTTGAACGATTATTCTCGTCCTTAAACCTCAATCTTGCGGATGCGGCACCGCGTCCGCTACGTTGGACGTTGTTCCTTTTAAAGTTATTTTCAGCGTCGCTTTCTTCACCCGAGAATATCGGTGATTCCCCTTCGTCTAGTAATTTAAGAGTTTCGTCCCCGGCGAGTGGATTTTGATTTTGCGCCCACGCCATGCAAATATATATATTATATATATATATATATATATATATATATATATATAAAATATTAAATATATTATATAAATATATATATATATATATATATATATATATTCGATAGTAAATAGAAGAACATAATAAAAAAGATTTAACAACGAATATTTATTATTAATATACGGGACGGGAGGGATGAAAAATATAAATATTATCTTCGATTTCCGAAACGTATTCACCGACGACACAAATTTCAATACCGATTTATTAAAATTTGAGCGGTCTGTTTCATTTGACGACCGAGATTTCGCGCGCGGTAGAAAAAGAAGCGTGTTGCGGAAAATGGAAAAAATTCTGCTAGAAATAACGCGACATAGCGCGGATATCGAAAGGTGCGCTATTAAGATTCAAGATAGCGTGAAAAAAATCGAAATGAACAACGAAGAAATTCACAGGGCGCTTCGCAATTCGAACGTAAACTGGCAATCTTATTTTGGATCGAGGTGTTCCAACACACCCGCGACGACGAGTTCGGTGATGGCGGCGACAACGCTCCGCGATGAAGGTGTCGACGATCACCCTTTACTCGTGATTCAGGGGCCCAAAGGTCTGCTATCGACGATTGTCAACGATAAAGAGTCTTTAGCGGGATTAAATTAAAAGGTGAAAACGGAATAAAAAATGAAACAAAATTGAAGGTTGCGAACATTTTAGCGAATACCATCATCATATTCTTATTATAAGGAATATACTCAAGAAAAATTTAATTATTTAACAAAGAATAAAAAGTAGAAAAAAGAATTGAATCGTTCAAATTTCGTACGTAATATCTTCGGAGCTCGAATAGCTGCAGCGACCACGATGGCGTAGGCGACAGCGGCGTGCGCTCGGCGGCGGCGAATCCTGTTTCGGCCCCGTCGAGAAGTTGGGAAGGAGAAGGCGACTCGGTAAAAATTTGTAATCGATGGGATCGAATAAAGCTTTAAGTTTGGGGTTGTTTTTAAAAGCCTTGCTCCTCAAATAGTGATTTGTTTCAATTATTTTTACCTCGTGGATGAGCCGGTCTATGTTCGTGAAGCAAGTAATGTCGTAAATGTTTTCGAACGCCGCTCTTTGCAGGGCATTACTTAGGGCGTGCTTGACTTCATCAATTTCCATCGGCGTTTCTTGCTGCTGCTTTTTAAGAGGTAAAAAATAATAAAAAGAAGACTACTGCTGCCGCTGCTGCTGCTGCTGCTGCTGCTGCTGCTGCTGCTGCTGCTGCTGCTGCTGATGTTGCTGATGCGAGGTCGACGGCTGCGGTGGCGGTTGTTCTTCGACCGAACTGGTCGTCTTCGTCGTCGGATCGTCCTTTTGGCCGTCGTGGTGTAAGAAATAATGGTTATAAGAGCCGATGCAGTCGAGATAGTTCCGAATGTGGGAGCAAATGTTGTTAATCGTCGTCAAATTGCAGTGTTTCTCGGCTCGGTTCTTGATGCGAGGATCGATGAAGCTCAAAACCGCCAAGGCCAAATTTTTGGGAGTCTTCTGATCCAAAATGTTGTTCTTCTTAACGACGTTGTATAGCTCGATCGCTCGGCGCGTTTGTCGCGGATCGAAATCCACTTCACTCGCGTACTTATGGATCAAGAACTTGGCGTTGTTGACGTTGTTCAGTTTCGACAGTAGCACTCGATCGCCCAAACTAATAACGAAGTGACAAAATTTCGTATCGAAATTCGCGTCCGTGATGTTAAAGGCGTCGAATTCGTTCAATTTGAGAATCGCCGCCTGAATGCACCAGTCCAATTGCGCGTTGGGAATTCGGATTCGTTTGAACGTGCTCTGGTTCCTGCATATCTTGAGGTGGAAAATCGTGAGTGCTGTTATCGTTAAATTTTTTTGACGCAGCTTGTCGTCGATTTTTCGACATCCCTTGATTATGACGAGGCATTTCTTTATAAGAGCCTCGGTGAACTTTAAGCTGTTGCTTCGTTTCACGAGCATGTACTTCTCCCGGCGAAGTTCGATCGCGCGGAACGTGCTCAAAATCCTTATAATTTCCCCTTCGTAGCCGGCGATGAGGGGGCGATCGTGACTAAATTTGTCTCTTATAATTTTCCTCACGGGGCAATTGTCATCGTCGTCCGATTTGAGCATTTCGGATATCTCATTTCGCGTCCTTTCTTCGTTCAACTTATCGAAATTTACGCCGTACGAAAAACGAATATCTTCATCCGCGACGGGGGCGTCGGGACGAGGAGGAGGCGACGAAGAGCTGGAGCAGGAGTCTACGTAACGAACGTCTTTAATTTTTATATCGTCTAAACACCTCTCGGGTTTGTAGATTTCGGCGATCGACGCGTTCTTGTTTTTCAAATTTAGGATAATTTCGTTGTTCTCGTTCAGCACCCAACAATCGGTTAGATCGATAAACTTTTTAGGATCTTCCATTTTTCCTTTTCTGGGCCGGGAAGAGGCGTCAGCGGAGGCGGCGACGGCGACGGCGTGCCCATTTTCGCTTTTTATTTTCTTCCCAAAATTTAAAACCTTATTTTTGTTTTTTATGTTCAAAAATTCCATTTTTTCCGATTTTTTGACGAAGATTTCCAAGTCTTTTTCGATATTTTTCTTTCCCCCTCCAGCTTCTATATCTTCACCGTATTCCCGTAGATGTATCGAAAGTTTCGCCGGCACGCTAGAATAATCCACTTCTGGGTCCCAATCGTCGTCGTCGCCATATTCATAACGGAATACGTTAGAATACGAATGTGAAGAAGAAGAAGAAGAAGAAGAAGAAGAAGAGAGTTCTGACGGTGATAAAGGGTGCTCAGAAGAGTCTGAGGAACCGCTATCCGACATATATAAAGTCGACGACGAAGATAATGATCTTTCCATCTTAAAGATTTGTGGACCGGTTTTATCTGTAAATATTATTATAATAATAGTTTAGTTTGAGAAGCTAGGGCTACGACTGCGTCGATTAAGAAAGGAGATTCCTCCCTCATCTTAAATTTATCATCATCGATCAGTTCAACATACTAATAAAATTATTTCAATGAATAAAATTCGTATATAGATAAAATTCGTATATAGATAAATCTTTAATAATTTTTTAATAATTTATAGATTAATAAATTTATTTATATAAAAAAGGAACTTATTTATACATATTTTTGGAGATGAAAATATCTCTTAACCAGAATGAGACTTTCGCCCCTTTTTATAATTCTTTCGAACTAATTCCCTCCTCGACTTTATTAATCGCGCCCCCCCTCTTCCTCGACGTTCGCGACTTTATTTTTTTTGAGAATATATTCCTTCATCGAAAAGTATAGTATTGGAATGAGCGATCGCTTCTTCACGCCAAAGTATAATATGATCGACAAAGCGACTATCACGAATACGAATTCCAACGCGCTTTTTGCCGTCGATCCCAAAATATCCCTTCCCATTATATCACTAATGATACGTTTCAAACCTTCCTCCAAATCTTTTTGATCTATTATTTCGATAGACGAAGGGGTGTATTCAGCATCATTTTCTTTTGTTTTCTCGCCGATAATGGTTATAGAGTTATTAACGCCGAATCCGTTATCGTAGTAGGCGTCGTCATCGTCTTCGTCGTAGACTGGATTTTCTTCGTCGACGTTTTTGGTGCCATCGGATGACAAATTCGATTCGGAATAGAGCCGCTCCGTTTTATCGGATGTCGCGGGGTTCGGGAGTAAGTTTTTCGACGATAGAAGCGAGAAACTATTTAGGAAAAAGACGAAAAAAAACGCGTATTTTCTTTTTTTCGTAAACATTCTCTTAAGAATATATTATAATAATAATAGAAAATTATTATTTACAGGCCCTTAAAAATTTATTAATTCCTAATAAATAAATAAATATTTTTTTTATTTTAAAAATGCGAATATTTTATTAATACTTATCACTTCATCCATCCTTGATCGCTAGAGGAAAAAAAATCGAAACCGATTCAAAAATGACGGAGCCTGAAAAATTGGGGGGTTCCCACTATAGAAACCTGTGGAGGTGGATCCGAGTTTGCAAAGGATTTCAGAGAAACGAGATTAAAATTCAGGGGAGCCTGTACAAGTCGTTAAAATCAGAATTTTTCGGCTCGAAGAGAAGCCGCGTACCCGATTTAGGTACCGAAAAGGATCTCCCCCTCTGTATAGTATTAGCCGAATACGATGAGAAATTGCCGCCCGGAATTAAAGACGACGCCGAGAATTTACGCCTGGCGGTAGACGTTTTTATGAAGATCAACCGGGACAAAATTGAATCTTTCCGGGAGAACTACTGGGACCACTGCGAAAAATACCTCAATAGCCCTAAAACAGAGAAAAGGAAAACAGTTTTAAAAGAGTTTTTTTTTCGAAATTTGTCGACGGAGAGAAGTAAAAATAAATCGCAGCTCGAGGATGACGGTTTCGTCGTTTTATCGGATCTCGGGGAAATTCGGGACGCCTTCGAAAGGTGCGAGCGGGAAAGACGAGATAAAATAAAGAAACACGAAGCGCTCGACGAAGTCGCCGCTGCCGACGCCGCCGAGAGATCCAAATTGAGCAAAAGACGCAAAGGAAAACGTTTCAAGGCCGAAACTGCCGAAACTGCCGAAACTGCCGACACCGCTGAAGAGGAAAAGTGTGATGTAACTATAACCGCCGGCCAAAAAACGAAAACGACGTTGACACCATCGGGAAACGAAGAGGATCTTTCGGCCGCCGCCGATGATGAAGATCCCCGAGCCTCGCTCGAACGTATTAAATTAATCTTAGACGGTATCGAAGAACGGCAAAATTATTTGCTGAATTTCTTTAACGAAGAAATCCTTCGACGCCGTCGTGTAGTGGAAACGGAGTTGGGCGACAGATTAAAGGAAACTAAAAATTCGACTATGGAAATGAGAGACCGAAATCGGAGTTGCCGTGAGGCTCGTAAACGAGACGCTGCGGAAATTGTGGACCTGGCGCAAAATATTGATCGCAAAATAAAATGTTTCTCTCTCCCGTTGAGGTCGTCGATTCCCGATGAATCGTAGAGTAAAAAAATTAGGAATGCCTAAAAAGATTGTAATCAATTTACTTATTCGGTGAATATCATTGCTATTTTTTTTTAATGTTAAAAAAAAACAGGTAAGATAAATAAATATTTATTAGATAATAAATTTTTTTTATTCGAATATTTTGCACGTAGACCAATCATATTAAATCCTTCCCTCCTCATCTCCAGAATTTTCGAGTACATTATTCTTCTTCCACCGTTTGACGGCGCGTTTCAATCTATTCGCCTTACGTAACTTCGTCCGATGGATCCCGGAAACTATGAAAATTCGATGTTGACGCGGGACACGGAAAGGTGCTTCAAATTCATCGAGGATCTCAAGAAACAGGCGGTCGTAATAGAGTTAATTATTAGAAATGGCCTTAAAGAAATCGACGAACGTTACGTTAAAATTCAGGACGAACTCAACCGCCTCCATGCCAAAAACGAACGAATAAGTTCGCGCAACGCCGAAATCGCGGAGAGGCTAAAGGACGTAAAGGAAACTTTGATCAATTACGACGAAAACAGTTTGGGTAATGCGGCGAGTCTACAAATGAAAAAGTTAAAGCACAAAATTGAAAAAATTAAAGAGAGGACGAAATTAAAAAAACTAAAAAAGAAAGCTTTATCTCATCGCTCGAAGAATTAAAGTCCGCTCGATAAATTTTGCTAAGAGGCGCGGGGTAGAAACATTGTCTTTATGTAAACCCGACTAACTTTCCGTATTTATCGTTGTTTTGAGTTTTTTATTTGAATAAAATTGTTAGAAAAAATGGTGTTTGCTTTTTATTAACTTATTATTATTATACTTCCTTTTGTTAGTTTGAAACAAACGTAAGAAACCTATCGGGTCAAAAGTTGTTTTTATAAAAAAAAAATAATATTTTTTTTTTCAAAGTTAAATATTTTTCAAGATTTTGGATTTAGACCTTCGACTTTTCTTAGTTCCCGCTAAAACGTCACTATATGAGGTTTAACGATAGCGTCGTGCGTTCGTTCGTTCGTTCGTTCGTTCGTTTTTCTGGGTGGCGTTCGTGAGTCAACGGTATGACGCGCTGAGGGCCGGCCAATTATATATTTTAGGGTTTCGCGCAGTCCCGCTGGGGTCGGTGAGCCGCATTTGATGAAACGAGGCGTTGTGTAAGGCGGACGCTCTAACGTATCCGAGCCAATAAAATTCGAAACATATTTGCAACATTAGCAATACGCGAGGGGTTTGTGGGGTAGAAGTCAGAACATTATTTCTTTAACCAATAGCGGTTATTCGAGTGCAAACAGCCACGTAAACGACGATTCCGATGGGGGGAATAGTACAGGGGTTAACAAAACTGGGTTGGAGCTCCAATGCGGGGAACCAATCGTGTTCGAAGTGGCTTTGCGAACTCAGCAAAGTGGGCGGGATAGCACCCACGGCTGGGAATATATATATAAGCCATGGCGACTGAAAATTCATTCAATTTCTTTGAAGTGTGAGACAGAGAGGTAAACTCACTGTTAGTTCGAATACTCTATTCGCGTAATATATCATAGGGTGTCGTCTTGAAAGAATATGTCTTCAAAACTCAACGAAGAAATTGTGACCGCGAGAATAACCAAACCTTCGGCGGCGGCGATGAGTAGCGATGATTCTTGGTGCGCCGAAGATATCGAGCATAGTTACGGAATAAAAATTAAATTTAGAAAAAACGAAAAGGAGGAGAATGACGACGATAAAGCGAAAAGATTTAAATCTAGCAAAGAAGCGTCTTCGAGTGTTGAAAATATGGGCAAAAATAGAAATCCTAAAGGAAAAAATCTTCTCGAACTTACGGAAGATGTGGTCGCAACCTCGGAAAAATCGGGTAAAAATTCTAAAAAACTAGCAAAGAAAGGTCGATCAAAACGAAGAAAAAAAGAAAAATCCTCTCAGCATCCGTCTAACGATATTCTCAAAGAAAAAAAGGAAAAGACCATTCTCCCCTTAAAGAAAAGAAATTATCTTGCACCGCCGCTCCCTTACAAGGAAAGGAAAAGTCGTCTTCTTCTTTTTCCTATGGAGGAAATGGGTAGGAAAAATTGAATTATTCGCTCGTTTCTGTACCATTATATTTTGAAAAAAATTGTAATTTTCATCAATCATTTATTTTAGAAGGAAATGTAACTGATTTTTTCTCATTTTTATTTTCTCACAGCAGGTCGTTGGCTTCCTGAATCTAGCGATCGAAGTAAAATCGATTCCTTGCTGAATATCTGCCACCACCCAACTGTCATTTCGAACGATCCATCAGGAGCAGCGAGAGCAGCAGCATCATCATCGGCGGTTTTAGAAACAAACAGTTTGACGGAAATCAAAGACGTCGTAGTAGACAGATCTATCGAGTGGAATGAAAAAAATTACATAGGAGGATGTAAGTTTCTTTTTTAATAAAAGTAGGGGGATTATTATATATATATAATATATATTATATATATATATAGTATATATATATATATATATATATATATATATATATATATATATATATATAAAACACGCCGTTGAAAAACTCTTTGATTATAAAAAACAATAATTTATATTACTTTTAGCGCTAAAACATTTAAAGTATTCACCATTGATATTAATAATCTAAATATTTCAGATGCCGGATTGGATTTGAGAATATCTCGAAAGGAATCGAGTCCCTTATCTGAAAACGAAAGCTTGTCCGATTATTTGAAGGAGGTGGAAAAAAATACACTTTTCGATCAGGATTTACATTGTTTTCCGCGGTTGGCGCCTAAAGAAAACCCCGCTCTCCTCCCGAGTTTGTTCGACGAAGCACCCGTGCGGCAACAACAACAGAAGAAATATTATCACTACCATGATCGAATTAGTTCGACGAATGGGAATCGTCATCAGTTCGTTCGGGTTGACGGAGAGGTCGAGAATCGCTCGGATATCCCAGTATTTAGATACGGTAAGTTTAATTCTAGCCAACTCGTTTTATGATCAACGCTTTATAAATAACAGTTTTTACTGTAAATAAATCATCCTGTTATTTTAATATAAAAATACGAATTTACAATTTTTCAGATTTTGGAATGCGTTCGGGACATCTTGGTGAAAAGGAAGGTTTTAATAGATCTTTGACGCAAAGGTCAAATTTCCACTACAAATCTCACTCTTTTAAAAATTTAAAGAATAAAGAACACCACATGTTGTATAATTCGGAAGCGAGTTTTACTCAAGAATATACTAGGAAACAGCAGCAGCAGCAGCAGCAGCAATCGCAACAACAACTTTACGAAGAAACGTCCGACGCCGGATTTCTTCAATATCTGCAGCAGCAGCAGCAGCAGCAGCAGCAGCAGCAGCAGCAGCAGCAGCTACCGCTACAATCGCGTATGTTTGTTCCAGAATACACCCAGCAGCGACCGTGTATTTTTTATCAAGAAGGTGCGAGCGACGTAGGAAAACTCGAATATCTTCAGCAAAATCATCGACAAACGCGTTTGTTTCCTCATGAGAAACCGAATTTCTTAGAAATTACCCAACATCCTCAGCAACAGAAGAAGCAGCAGCACCAGCAGCTTCCACGATTTTTTGTCCCAGAATATACCCGGAGACAGGATGACCAGAAGCAGCAGCAGCAGCAGCTTCCACGATTTTTTGTCCCAGAATACACCCGGAGACAGGATGACCAGCAGCAGCAGCAGCAGCAGCAGCAGAAACAACCTTTACCGAGTCTCTTTTGCTACGAGGGTGAAAACACTGCATCTGCGGTTCCCGAATACATCTCCCAGTGGCAGCAACAACAAACGCCATCGAGTAGTCTTTTTTACGATGGACAATACACCCTAAGGTCTCCCAAATGCGCCCATCAGCAGCAGCAGCAGCAGCAGCAGCAGCGATTACTTCGAGAGAGAACAAACGTCGAGGGTCCACAAGAGAATTTGTCGGCTCCTAAAAATAGTGATAATAGCTTTAACATAGACGATCTATTACACGATTTGACAGAAAATGCGTCACCCACAGCCGCCGTCGAAACTGGGCGAACGAAGGAATCAACCGATGGTCCACTTCCAATGGATGACGACGAATCGGACGGTTGTCTGTTGGAGCCGAAAATAGAAATAAAAGAAGAGGGCGAGTGGCAGTTATCCGAAGAAACTAATTTTGAGGGTAGTGAAACATCGCCGCCGCCGTCGAGAGACGATGGAGACTTTAAACGGGAAACTGATAGCTGCGACTATCGCGGCGACGCTGATATACTCGTGACGAACTCTAATTACGACCCCCTTTCCGTGTCGTTAATGAAACCCGATTACGAATCGGACGGTTGTCTGTTGGAGCCAAAAGTAGAAATAAAAGAAGAGGGCGAGTGGCAGTCATCCGAAGAAACTAATTTTGAGGGTAGTGAAATATCGCCGATTCGTAATCGGGTTTCATTAACGACACGGAAAGGGGGTCGTAATTAGAGTTCGTCACGAGTATATCAGCGTCGCCGCGATAGTCGCAGCTATCAGTTTCCCGTTTAAAGTCTCCATCGTCTCTCGACGGCGGCGGCGATGTTTCACTACCCTCAAAATTAGTTTCTTCGGATAACTGCCACTCGCCCTCTTCTTTTATTTCTATTTTCGGCTCCAACAGACAACCGTCCGATTCGTCGTCATCCATTGGAAGTGGACCATCGGTTGATTCCTTCGTTCGCCCAGTTTCGACGGCGGCTGTGGGTGACGCATTTTCTGTCAAATCGTGTAATAGATCGTCTATGTTAAAGCTATTATCACTATTTTTAGGAGCCGACAAATTCTCTTGTGGACCCTCGACGTTTGTTCTCTCTCGAAGTAATCGCTGCTGCTGCTGCTGCTGCTGCTGCTGATGGGCGCATTTGGGAGACCTTAGGGTGTATTGTCCATCGTAAAAAAGACTACTCGATGGCGTTTGTTGTTGCTGCCACTGGGAGATGTATTCGGGAACCGCAGATGCAGTGTTTTCACCCTCGTAGCAAAAGAGACTCGGTAAAGGTTGTTTCTGCTGCTGCTGCTGCTGCTGCTGCTGGTCATCCTGTCTCCGGGTGTATTCTGGGACAAAAAATCGTGGAAGCTGCTGCTGCTGCTGCTTCTGGTCATCCTGTCTCCGGGTATATTCTGGGACAAAAAATCGTGGAAGCTGCTGGTGCTGCTGCTTCTTCTGTTGCTGAGGATGTTGGGTAATTTCTAAGAAATTCGGTTTCTCATGAGGAAACAAACGCGTTTGTCGATGATTTTGCTGAAGATATTCGAGTTTTCCTACGTCGCTCGCACCTTCTTGATAAAAAATACACGGTCGCTGCTGGGTGTATTCTGGAACAAACATACGCGATTGTAGCGGTAGCTGCTGCTGCTGCTGCTGCTGCTGCTGCTGCTGCTGCTGCTGCTGCAGATATTGAAGAAATCCGGCGTCGGACGTTTCTTCGTAAAGTTGTTGTTGCGATTGCTGCTGCTGCTGCTGCTGCTGTTTCCTAGTATATTCTTGAGTAAAACTCGCTTCCGAATTATACAACATGTGGTGTTCTTTATTCTTTAAATTTTTAAAAGAGTGAGATTTGTAGTGGAAATTTGACCTTTGCGTCAAAGATCTATTAAAACCTTCCTTTTCACCAAGATGTCCCGAACGCATTCCAAAATCTGAAAAATTGTAAATTCGTATTTTTATATTAAAATAACAGGATGATTTATTTACAGTAAAAACTGTTATTTATAAAGCGTTGATCATAAAACGAGTTGGCTAGAATTAAACTTACCGTATCTAAATACTGGGATATCCGAGCGATTCTCGACCTCTCCGTCAACCCGAACGAACTGATGACGATTCCCATTCGTCGAACTAATTCGATCATGGTAGTGATAATATTTCTTCTGTTGTTGTTGCCGCACGGGTGCTTCGTCGAACAAACTCGGGAGGAGAGCGGGGTTTTCTTTAGGCGCCAACCGCGGAAAACAATGTAAATCCTGATCGAAAAGTGTATTTTTTTCCACCTCCTTCAAATAATCGGACAAGCTTTCGTTTTCAGATAAGGGACTCGATTCCTTTCGAGATATTCTCAAATCCAATCCGGCATCTGAAATATTTAGATTATTAATATCAATGGTGAATACTTTAAATGTTTTAGCGCTAAAAGTAATATAAATTATTGTTTTTTATAATCAAAGAGGTTTTCAACGGCGTGTTTTATATATATATTATAATATATATATATATATATATATATATATATTATATATATATATATATATATATATATATATATATAATCCCCCTACTTTTATTAAAAAAGAAACTTACATCCTCCTATGTAATTTTTTTCATTCCACTCGATAGATCTGTCTACTACGACGTCTTTGATTTCCGTCAAACTGTTTGTTTCTAAAACCGCCGATGATGATGCTGCTGCTCTCGCTGCTCCTGATGGATCGTTCGAAATGACAGTTGGGTGGTGGCAGATATTCAGCAAGGAATCGATTTTACTTCGATCGCTAGATTCAGGAAGCCAACGACCTGCTGTGAGAAAATAAAAATGAGAAAAAATCAGTTACATTTCCTTCTAAAATAAATGATTGATGAAAATTACAATTTTTTTCAAAATATAATGGTACAGAAACGAGCGAATAATTCAATTTTTCCTACCCATTTCCTCCATAGGAAAAAGAAGAAGACGACTTTTCCTTTCCTTGTAAGGGAGCGGCGGTGCAGGATAATTTCTTTTCTTTAAGGGGAGAATGGTCTTTTCCTTTTTTTCTTTGAGAATATCGTTAGACGGATGCTGAGAGGATTTTTCTTTTTTTCTTCGTTTTGATCGACCTTTCTTTGCTAGTTTTTTAGAATTTTTACCCGATTTTTCCGAGGTTGCGACCACATCTTCCGTAAGCTCGAGAAGATTTTTTCCTTTAGGATTTCTATTTTTGCCCATATTTTCAACACTCGAAGACGCTTCTTTGCTAGATTTAAATCTTTTCGCTTTATCGTCGTCATTCTCCTCCTTTTCGTTTTTTCTAAATTTAATTTTTATTCCGTAACTATGCTCGATATCTTCGGCGCACCAAGAATCATCGCTACTCATCGCCGCCGCCGAACGTTTGGTTATTCTCGCGGTCACAATTTCTTCGTTGAGTTTTGAAGACATATTCTTTCAAGACGACACCCTATGATATATTACGCGAATAGAGTATTCGAACTAACAGTGAGTTTACCTCTCTGTCTCACACTTCAAAGAAATTGAATGAATTTTCAGTCGCCATGGCTTATATATATATTCCCAGCCGTGGGTGCTATCCCGCCCACTTTGCTGAGTTCGCAAAGCCACTTCGAACACGATTGGTTCCCCGCATTGGAGCTCCAACCCAGTTTTGTTAACCCCTGTACTATTCCCCCCATCGGAATCGTCGTTTACGTGGCTGTTTGCACTCGAATAACCGCTATTGGTTAAAGAAATAATGTTCTGACTTCTACCCCACAAACCCCTCGCGTATTGCTAATGTTGCAAATATGTTTCGAATTTTATTGGCTCGGATACGTTAGAGCGTCCGCCTTACACAACGCCTCGTTTCATCAAATGCGGCTCACCGACCCCAGCGGGACTGCGCGAAACCCTAAAATATATAATTGGCCGGCCCTCAGCGCGTCATACCGTTGACTCACGAACGCCACCCAGAAAAACGAACGAACGAACGAACGAACGAACGCACGACGCTATCGTTAAACCTCATATAGTGACGTTTTAGCGGGAACTAAGAAAAGTCGAAGGTCTAAATCCAAAATCTTGAAAAATATTTAACTTTGAAAAAAAAAATATTATTTTTTTTTTATAAAAACAACTTTTGACCCGATAGGTTTCTTACGTTTGTTTCAAACTAACAAAAGGAAGTATAATAATAATAAGTTAATAAAAAGCAAACACCATTTTTTCTAACAATTTTATTCAAATAAAAAACTCAAAACAACGATAAATACGGAAAGTTAGTCGGGTTTACATAAAGACAATGTTTCTACCCCGCGCCTCTTAGCAAAATTTATCGAGCGGACTTTAATTCTTCGAGCGATGAGATAAAGCTTTCTTTTTTAGTTTTTTTAATTTCGTCCTCTCTTTAATTTTTTCAATTTTGTGCTTTAACTTTTTCATTTGTAGACTCGCCGCATTACCCAAACTGTTTTCGTCGTAATTGATCAAAGTTTCCTTTACGTCCTTTAGCCTCTCCGCGATTTCGGCGTTGCGCGAACTTATTCGTTCGTTTTTGGCATGGAGGCGGTTGAGTTCGTCCTGAATTTTAACGTAACGTTCGTCGATTTCTTTAAGGCCATTTCTAATAATTAACTCTATTACGACCGCCTGTTTCTTGAGATCCTCGATGAATTTGAAGCACCTTTCCGTGTCCCGCGTCAACATCGAATTTTCATAGTTTCCGGGATCCATCGGACGAAGTTACGTAAGGCGAATAGATTGAAACGCGCCGTCAAACGGTGGAAGAAGAATAATGTACTCGAAAATTCTGGAGATGAGGAGGGAAGGATTTAATATGATTGGTCTACGTGCAAAATATTCGAATAAAAAAAATTTATTATCTAATAAATATTTATTTATCTTACCTGTTTTTTTTTAACATTAAAAAAAAATAGCAATGATATTCACCGAATAAGTAAATTGATTACAATCTTTTTAGGCATTCCTAATTTTTTTACTCTACGATTCATCGGGAATCGACGACCTCAACGGGAGAGAGAAACATTTTATTTTGCGATCAATATTTTGCGCCAGGTCCACAATTTCCGCAGCGTCTCGTTTACGAGCCTCACGGCAACTCCGATTTCGGTCTCTCATTTCCATAGTCGAATTTTTAGTTTCCTTTAATCTGTCGCCCAACTCCGTTTCCACTACACGACGGCGTCGAAGGATTTCTTCGTTAAAGAAATTCAGCAAATAATTTTGCCGTTCTTCGATACCGTCTAAGATTAATTTAATACGTTCGAGCGAGGCTCGGGGATCTTCATCATCGGCGGCGGCCGAAAGATCCTCTTCGTTTCCCGATGGTGTCAACGTCGTTTTCGTTTTTTGGCCGGCGGTTATAGTTACATCACACTTTTCCTCTTCAGCGGTGTCGGCAGTTTCGGCAGTTTCGGCAGTTTCGGCCTTGAAACGTTTTCCTTTGCGTCTTTTGCTCAATTTGGATCTCTCGGCGGCGTCGGCAGCGGCGACTTCGTCGAGCGCTTCGTGTTTCTTTATTTTATCTCGTCTTTCCCGCTCGCACCTTTCGAAGGCGTCCCGAATTTCCCCGAGATCCGATAAAACGACGAAACCGTCATCCTCGAGCTGCGATTTATTTTTACTTCTCTCCGTCGACAAATTTCGAAAAAAAAACTCTTTTAAAACTGTTTTCCTTTTCTCTGTTTTAGGGCTATTGAGGTATTTTTCGCAGTGGTCCCAGTAGTTCTCCCGGAAAGATTCAATTTTGTCCCGGTTGATCTTCATAAAAACGTCTACCGCCAGGCGTAAATTCTCGGCGTCGTCTTTAATTCCGGGCGGCAATTTCTCATCGTATTCGGCTAATACTATACAGAGGGGGAGATCCTTTTCGGTACCTAAATCGGGTACGCGGCTTCTCTTCGAGCCGAAAAATTCTGATTTTAACGACTTGTACAGGCTCCCCTGAATTTTAATCTCGTTTCTCTGAAATCCTTTGCAAACTCGGATCCACCTCCACAGGTTTCTATAGTGGGAACCACCCAATTTTTCAGGCTCCGTCATTTTTGAATCGGTTTCGATTTTTTTTCCTCTAGCGATCAAGGATGGATGAAGTGATAAGTATTAATAAAATATTCGCATTTTTAAAATAAAAAAAATATTTATTTATTTATTAGGAATTAATAAATTTTTAAGGGCCTGTAAATAATAATTTTCTATTATTATTATAATATATTCTTAAGAGAATGTTTACGAAAAAAAGAAAATACGCGTTTTTTTTCGTCTTTTTCCTAAATAGTTTCTCGCTTCTATCGTCGAAAAACTTACTCCCGAACCCCGCGACATCCGATAAAACGGAGCGGCTCTATTCCGAATCGAATTTGTCATCCGATGGCACCAAAAACGTCGACGAAGAAAATCCAGTCTACGACGAAGACGATGACGACGCCTACTACGATAACGGATTCGGCGTTAATAACTCTATAACCATTATCGGCGAGAAAACAAAAGAAAATGATGCTGAATACACCCCTTCGTCTATCGAAATAATAGATCAAAAAGATTTGGAGGAAGGTTTGAAACGTATCATTAGTGATATAATGGGAAGGGATATTTTGGGATCGACGGCAAAAAGCGCGTTGGAATTCGTATTCGTGATAGTCGCTTTGTCGATCATATTATACTTTGGCGTGAAGAAGCGATCGCTCATTCCAATACTATACTTTTCGATGAAGGAATATATTCTCAAAAAAAATAAAGTCGCGAACGTCGAGGAAGAGGGGGGCGCGATTAATAAAGTCGAGGAGGGAATTAGTTCGAAAGAATTATAAAAAGGGGCGAAAGTCTCATTCTGGTTAAGAGATATTTTCATCTCCAAAAATATGTATAAATAAGTTCCTTTTTTATATAAATAAATTTATTAATCTATAAATTATTAAAAAATTATTAAAGATTTATCTATATACGAATTTTATCTATATACGAATTTTATTCATTGAAATAATTTTATTAGTATGTTGAACTGATCGATGATGATAAATTTAAGATGAGGGAGGAATCTCCTTTCTTAATCGACGCAGTCGTAGCCCTAGCTTCTCAAACTAAACTATTATTATAATAATATTTACAGATAAAACCGGTCCACAAATCTTTAAGATGGAAAGATCATTATCTTCGTCGTCGACTTTATATATGTCGGATAGCGGTTCCTCAGACTCTTCTGAGCACCCTTTATCACCGTCAGAACTCTCTTCTTCTTCTTCTTCTTCTTCTTCACATTCGTATTCTAACGTATTCCGTTATGAATATGGCGACGACGACGATTGGGACCCAGAAGTGGATTATTCTAGCGTGCCGGCGAAACTTTCGATACATCTACGGGAATACGGTGAAGATATAGAAGCTGGAGGGGGAAAGAAAAATATCGAAAAAGACTTGGAAATCTTCGTCAAAAAATCGGAAAAAATGGAATTTTTGAACATAAAAAACAAAAATAAGGTTTTAAATTTTGGGAAGAAAATAAAAAGCGAAAATGGGCACGCCGTCGCCGTCGCCGCCTCCGCTGACGCCTCTTCCCGGCCCAGAAAAGGAAAAATGGAAGATCCTAAAAAGTTTATCGATCTAACCGATTGTTGGGTGCTGAACGAGAACAACGAAATTATCCTAAATTTGAAAAACAAGAACGCGTCGATCGCCGAAATCTACAAACCCGAGAGGTGTTTAGACGATATAAAAATTAAAGACGTTCGTTACGTAGACTCCTGCTCCAGCTCTTCGTCGCCTCCTCCTCGTCCCGACGCCCCCGTCGCGGATGAAGATATTCGTTTTTCGTACGGCGTAAATTTCGATAAGTTGAACGAAGAAAGGACGCGAAATGAGATATCCGAAATGCTCAAATCGGACGACGACGACAATTGCCCCGTGAGGAAAATTATAAGAGACAAATTTAGTCACGATCGCCCCCTCATCGCCGGCTACGAAGGGGAAATTATAAGGATTTTGAGCACGTTCCGCGCGATCGAACTTCGCCGGGGGAAGTACATGCTCGTGAAACGAAGCAACAGCTTAAAGTTCACCGAGGCTCTTATAAAGAAATGCCTCGTCATAATCAAGGGATGTCGAAAAATCGACGACAAGCTGCGTCAAAAAAATTTAACGATAACAGCACTCACGATTTTCCACCTCAAGATATGCAGGAACCAGAGCACGTTCAAACGAATCCGAATTCCCAACGCGCAATTGGACTGGTGCATTCAGGCGGCGATTCTCAAATTGAACGAATTCGACGCCTTTAACATCACGGACGCGAATTTCGATACGAAATTTTGTCACTTCGTTATTAGTTTGGGCGATCGAGTGCTACTGTCGAAACTGAACAACGTCAACAACGCCAAGTTCTTGATCCATAAGTACGCGAGTGAAGTGGATTTCGATCCGCGACAAACGCGCCGAGCGATCGAGCTATACAACGTCGTTAAGAAGAACAACATTTTGGATCAGAAGACTCCCAAAAATTTGGCCTTGGCGGTTTTGAGCTTCATCGATCCTCGCATCAAGAACCGAGCCGAGAAACACTGCAATTTGACGACGATTAACAACATTTGCTCCCACATTCGGAACTATCTCGACTGCATCGGCTCTTATAACCATTATTTCTTACACCACGACGGCCAAAAGGACGATCCGACGACGAAGACGACCAGTTCGGTCGAAGAACAACCGCCACCGCAGCCGTCGACCTCGCATCAGCAACATCAGCAGCAGCAGCAGCAGCAGCAGCAGCAGCAGCAGCAGCAGCAGCAGCAGCAGCAGCTGCAGCAGCAGCAGCATCTGCAGCAGCGCTGCATTTGCAACAGCAGCAGTACCGTCGCATGATGCGCGACAAATATCTTTTGCTGAAATTAGGCCTGCAAAGAGCGGCGTTCGAAAACATTTACGACATTACTTGCTTCACGAACATAGACCGGCTCATCCACGAGGTAAAAATAATTGAAACAAATCACTATTTGAGGAGCAAGGCTTTTAAAAACAACCCCAAACTTAAAGCTTTATTCGATCCCATCGATTACAAATTTTTACCGAGTCGCCTTCTCCTTCCCAACTTCTCGACGGGGCCGAAACAGGATTCGCCGCCGCCGAGCGCACGCCGCTGTCGCCTACGCCATCGTGGTCGCTGCAGCTATTCGAGCTCCGAAGATATTACGTACGAAATTTGAACGATTCAATTCTTTTTTCTACTTTTTATTCTTTGTTAAATAATTAAATTTTTCTTGAGTATATTCCTTATAATAAGAATATGATGATGGTATTCGCTAAAATGTTCGCAACCTTCAATTTTGTTTCATTTTTTATTCCGTTTTCACCTTTTAATTTAATCCCGCTAAAGACTCTTTATCGTTGACAATCGTCGATAGCAGACCTTTGGGCCCCTGAATCACGAGTAAAGGGTGATCGTCGACACCTTCATCGCGGAGCGTTGTCGCCGCCATCACCGAACTCGTCGTCGCGGGTGTGTTGGAACACCTCGATCCAAAATAAGATTGCCAGTTTACGTTCGAATTGCGAAGCGCCCTGTGAATTTCTTCGTTGTTCATTTCGATTTTTTTCACGCTATCTTGAATCTTAATAGCGCACCTTTCGATATCCGCGCTATGTCGCGTTATTTCTAGCAGAATTTTTTCCATTTTCCGCAACACGCTTCTTTTTCTACCGCGCGCGAAATCTCGGTCGTCAAATGAAACAGACCGCTCAAATTTTAATAAATCGGTATTGAAATTTGTGTCGTCGGTGAATACGTTTCGGAAATCGAAGATAATATTTATATTTTTCATCCCTCCCGTCCCGTATATTAATAATAAATATTTGTTGTTAAATCTTTTTTATTATGTTCTTCTATTTACTATCGAATATTTTCGATATGTCCTGTATTATATATATATATATATATATATATATATATTTATATAATATATTTTCTTTTATATATATATATATATATATATATAATATATATATTTGCATGGCGTGGGCGCAAAATCAAAATCCACTCGCCGGGGACGAAACTCTTAAATTACTAGACGAAGGGGAATCACCGATATTCTCGGGTGAAGAAAGCGACGCTGAAAATAACTTTAAAAGGAACAACGTCCAACGTAGCGGACGCGGTGCCGCATCCGCAAGATTGAGGTTTAAGGACGAGAATAATCGTTCAAACGAAAAAAGGTTTAAAAATAACCTAGAAGGAGTTAAGAACAAAGGCGGTAGTCGTCGGTCCAGAGATCCGGAAAATGCGAACATCTCCGGTAGTGATAGTGATAGGGGTGCCACATTCTTCGAGAAAAACGTGTCCCATAAAGGAATTCTTTTCGGCGAAGGAACGAAGAAAAGTTCGGATTATCTCCCTCCGCCATCGAATACTAACGTTAGTTCGAATTTGAAGCACCCCCGTTCTGAAAAATATCAGGCCGCCACTAGTGGTGAAAAATCGATAGGTGGGACTACGACGACGACGACGACGACGACGACGACGACGATGCCGCTTCGTTCTCATACGACCGGGGGTGAAAAATTGGAGAGTGGCGGTGAGAAGTCGTATCGTGAGTTGGTGAGAAATGTTCTCTCGTATTCGAAATCTTTCCCCGTTGTTTCTCCGCCTAAATCCTCCACCCCCCACCCTTTGGATCAGCCCAGAACCGAAGAAGAGCGATCGGAAAACGACGAGACACGAGCCGAAAACGAGGAATTCGGCTACTGCGTTGACGAAGAAAACTTCATTATCGATTTCAAAACTCCCTCGAAGGTCGATGTGGAAAACGCCACCTCGAATTTTTTGCTCGCTTACGCGCGCACGTTCTCGCATCTTTTCGAGGAGAGCGCTTTGAAAAAATTAAAAGATTTCCGGGAAGAAGGGAAAGGTTTCCAAGAAATATTTTCATTTTTCTTCGATGAGTCGGGTGGATTTATTAAAAATAACAAGCATTTGTTCGATTATTTGGCGAGAAAACGGCTCGTGGCGTTCTCGAAAACGACGGAATTTATCAAATCTCGCTTGGTAAAGTTCGAGTCGTCGTGCAATTTGGTGTCGAACGATATGCTTTTTAGACTACATTATACTATTTTCATGACGTGCGAGAAAATAAGCGAAATGTACGCTAATTCCATACCGAATTCCGAAACCCGCATCGGCGGGAGTGATATAGAAAGTGCCGATAAAGATTCCCTTACGGCTTCCCTCAACTTTTTCGTAGAGTTAAAACACATCGAAACCCGGGCGATCAACTTATTCGAATACGCGGCTGCGTATTTAAACCGCGGCGATAAAAGGGGGGCTCTTACGTACCTGTTTCCGGCGCTGAATCATTTCCATAACGAGTTCGTGGTGCCCAAAACGACCACCGCGACCGCGGCATCGGCGACGGCGTTAATAGCGAAGAACAACGACGTCATATATCGCGAAATCGTAGGCAATTGCGACTCGATCAATTCTATATTCGATCCCGTATTCGACGAGGTGATGGAGCTCGATATCGACTTTCGAGACTCGCTTCTTGCATTAATAAAAGAGGAGGATCACGAAGAGCGAGAAACGTTCGACAAGCGCGATAAAAAGATTCAAGAGATAATAGCGAGAGAGAAAAGGGCTTATCTCGACGTTATAGAAAAGGATTTAGCGGTTAGTAAAAAACAAAATGAGGAGTGCCGGGAACTGCTTTCGGCTCTAAACATGATTAAGATATGGGGTAATTTCGCGCTGGAATCCACGTCGCGGGGCGTGGAAGAGCGCGTCGACATAATAAACCGCGGGGGGCTAAACATTCTCGTAGAAAGGTCCGCATCCGACCTCGTTTGGTTCCAAGGGTACGTCCGCGAACTGCGCAATTTTATTTTTGGCCGCGATAAAAAAGCATCGAACCCAATCGGATTCGCTTACTCGGGCGAAGAGAACATCGTACGTGACTGCAACAACAACAACAACAACAACAACAACATTGTGAACGGTACAACGGGTATTAATGAAATTGAGAATGTTAATAACGATAATAAAAATGCTAATATTAATAATAATGTTTATGGCGATAATACTAATAATAAAATTGGTATCGCTAATAGAGATAACATTAATAATAGTAGTAAAAATAATAATAATAACAATAATAATAATAACTATAATAACGCCAATAACGAGCATGAAAATATTTATAATATAAGCAAAAACGGTGCGGTTGCGTACCCGTATCGAGCGTACGCTAATGAAAACAGTAAATTCTACTACAATAATAGGAATTTTCAGAGGGGCAACAGACACGATGAAATGAACAACTATGTTTCGCGGTACAAATATTATAATAGGTTCGGCACGTACCTAGGAGGAGGGGGGGGAAGGGGATATTTTCGCAGATACAGAAATACATAATGTTTTTATATAAACGTGTATGTGTGTGTGTGTTTGTGTGTACATATATTGAGAAATAATGTTCATATTCCTCACTAATAATACTAAAAACTTTTAATTAATAAAGTGTTCGAAAACACCACTACATTTTTTTTATTTTTATTTTTTAAAAAATTACAAACCTTTTTTAGATTTTCAGATTTTTGCACTCAAATAAAATAATTAACGAATTTCTGCTTTTAAGACCATATTTTTGAAACAAATTATATCAATACATTTTAATTCTATTTTCAATCAATTTATATATTTTAGGTACCCCTTAAAAATAATTTTTCATAGAAAAAGGATTTTTAGGGATAACTAATGCTAAAAAAATAATAATTAATATTGGATAAAAAATATTATTATATATTATATGAAATATGGTGAAACCTTTCTCGAGATACTAGTAATTAAAGTTCCGATAAAGGTATATCTAACGTTGCTAAAAATCTAAAAAAAAACTCATCAAGAAATATATATATATATTATAATATTATATAATATAAATATATAATAATATTATAATAATTATATAATATAATATAATTAATATAATAATATATAATTATAATATATATATATTATACATTAATATATATATATATAATTTAATAATATATAATATATAATATATATTATATATTATATTATATATATATATAAATAATATAATATTATTATAATAATAATATATTATATATATATATATATATATATAATATATAATATATATATAATTAATTATAATATTATATTGACGGTTTAAGCTTAATAAAATGGTATTTGTAGCGTTTCAACCGACCTTTGCTACTCCCGTAAAAGGCGACACTATATTATAAATAGTGTAAGTTATTACGAAAGTAGGATACCGATAAAACCGAATATAAACCTAATCGATAAGCTCGCGCGGACACTAATCTTCACCTTTTTAGGTATAAACTATCGCTTCAACCAGATATATGACGTTGGATCGGAAACTGATATAAGGCGAAAGTCTAAGTGCAAAAATCTTAAAATCTCAAAGAAATTAATTCTCTAAAATTTTTCAAGTCGAAATTATTTTTCGGAATTTTCACTTAGACCTTCGACTTATATTAGTTCCCTTGGAGGCGTCACTATATGACGTCATATTCGGTTTAAAGACAGTTTAAGCTTAAGAAAATCGTATTTGAAAGCGTTCAGTCGCTTTTGCGTTTCCCGTATGGCGTCACTATATTCTAGTGACGTTTCGAAGGGAACCGAAAAACGACCTAACGTGCTCGCGCGACACCCTTTAGGTATAAACTATCGCTTCAATCCGATATAGTGACGTTGGATCGGGAACTGATATAAGGCGAAAGTCTAAGTGCAAAAATCTAAAAATCTCAAAGAAATTAATTCTCAAAAAATTTTCAAAGCGAAATTATTTTTCGGAATTTGCGCTTAGACCTTCGACTTATATTAGTTCCCACCGAGGCGTCACTATATGACGTCATATTTGGTTTAAAGACAGTCTAAGCTTAAGGAAATGGTATTTGAAAGGGTTCAGCTGCTTTTGTGATTCCCGTATGTAGAAAATATATTATAGTGACGTTACGATGGGAATCAAAAACCGACCTAACGTGCTCGCGCGACACCTTTTTAGGGATAAACTATCGCTTCAACCCGATATAGTGACGTCAGGAAGGGAACTGATATAAGGCGAAGGTCTAAGTGCAAAAATCTAAAATTCATAAAGAAAATAATTCACCAAAAATTTTTAAGTCGAAATTATTTTTCGGAATTTGCGCTTAGACCTTCGACTTATATTAGTTCCCTTCGAGGCGTCACTATATGACGTCATATTCGAATTAAAGACAGTGTAAGCTTAAGAAAATGGTATTTCAAAGCGTTCAGTCGCTTTTGCGTTTCCCGTATGGCGTCGCTATATTATAGTGGCGTTTCGAAGGGAACCGAAAAACGACCTAACGTGCTCGCGCGACACCTTTTGGGTATAAACTATCGTTTCAACCCGATATAGTGACGTCGGATCGAAAAATGATATAAGGCGAAGGTCTAAGTGCAAAAATCTAAAAATCTCAAAGAAAATAATTCTCAAAAAAATTTTAAGTCGAAATTATTTTTCGGAATTTAATTAATATAAAATTGATAAAAAAAAATATAGTTATTTTTGTTTTTTTTTAAAACTATCATATATATATATAAATGCTCCGCGTCGTACACGATGAGGCACTGGTGTTTAAAGACCCGTCACAGAGACACAGTTGCTAGTATATGTTACTGCTGTGAGAGTGAACTCGCTCTCCCGAGATTCTTGTATGCGATATCAATAATATCACTACTCGAACATTACCATTATTAATTCACAATAAATAGCAAAGGAAAACCACCTTCGCGAGGAAAAGTCTTTTCTGTGAAATGCTTTCTTCAAAAGATTTTGAAGAAGCTGAAAAAACAGCACCGAGAGCAGCATTACCACTACCAGACAAAAGACATTCTGGATCTGGTAAGTAATAGGAGGATATTCATCTTTCGTTAAAGTTTTTATATTTTATTTAATTTTCAATTATTAATATTATTATTATTACTTTACTATCATTATTATTTTAATACTTGACAAATTTACATTCGAACAGTTAAGGGTAGCCAGAAAAGAGAACGTTATAGAGGCAGCAGCGGCCAGGTATACACTGACGAAACACCATCACCAGTTTTCCAGTGTTATTCCTCATTCAAGGTCCCTTCCCGAAAACAGTTGATGGAAGAAAGAAGTTTCAGCTACCTCGCTTATACCCCCGATGCATTGACGTCAGCTGCGAATAAAGCGAATGTTGGAAGATACCGTGAAAAAACTTTTCATTCTTTTGACTCTGGTGAGTAATAAGAATAAAATATTCATCTAACATCCTTCCAATACTTAATAAATTTATTATATTAAAACAGGTATGGGAATCCCATTACCACGACGATCACCAACTCCACCAAGAGATGTTGAAATTTTAAAGGATTTCCCTTTAGAATATTCAAACCCAGCGATATTGATTATTATTGTTTTTATTTTAGGCGCTGCGCAAATTTCCAGAGAGGAAGGCCTTTTGGCGAATTATGCCAATTTAACCGAAAAAATGAAGTCGTCCTCGATAGCAGCAGCTGAAGTTCGTAAAACTTATGAACAACGTAAGAAAATATATTTCATTTTTATTTTTTTAATCTTCTTTTTTTGTTCTTAGCTTCTAATATTATTTTTTTAATCTTAACTTATCTTCTAAATATTATATTCCTTTCATCTTTATTCCAGGTGCTAAGCGCAGAAGATTGGAAGAAATAGATTATCATATTTCCGATCTCGAAGAGGAAATATTTGAGAGAACGAGGAATAATTCAAGTATCGAATTTAATGATCGTAAGTAATAAAACCTTAATATAAGCTTTTGATCTATTTTAATTTAATTTAACCAAATTGATATGCGTTTAATATTTTTAATTCTTTTTTTTACTTCCTTTACTTAATTTCCATGTACATTTGTAAAATTTTATATTCCGCTGTTTATTTCTTTTATTAGCTATCGATGATTCCTTCTCGGAGTATCAGCCGTCAATTGCCGAGCTGGCGTCGCACGAAGAAAATTCACCAGGACCACCACAACGACTACCACCACCATCAGCATCAGCATCAGCATCAGCATCAGCAGGCATTGATGAATCGTCATCATCGATATCAGATCATGGAATTCTAACTAAATACACCGGCTTGGATTCTGCAGGTTCCCACGAATATCGGTGTGATAAAAACAAATTCACTGCCCTGATAAATAGAGATAAACGTTGCCTTGCCAGGAATAAAGAAGATTCCTCAACCATCGCAAATCTGAAGAACATCCTCCCAACTCCTCTTGATAAACACTATCTTGGTGAAGAAGAGCTTGATCTTAAGCTGGCCGAGGTAGAAGAAGAGACGGAGGGAAAACTAAGTCAATTTATAAGTGATTTCGAGAAAAAAGCAAATAAACTCCGAACGATGATTAAGATTCAAAAAAATGATTATAACAATTACCATAAACAAATGGATTCAAAAAAGGTAGGCAAGTTCCACCCAGTACAATCGGAGATGGGATGGAGAAGAACCCTATCCTCATACACTGTTTACACGCGCTTGGGCGTTTTAGAAAATACAAGAAGATATATGGGAAAGGTCCACAAAATAGCAAAAAATTAGATAAAGATATGGAAATAATAGTTGAACTCCTAGGAAAACGAGAACAAGAAAGCGAAGAACAAGAAGAAGAAGAAGAAAAAGAAGAAGGCCTCCAACAAATTTCATTAGACGCAGAAGAAGAAGAAGAAGAAGAAGAAGAAGAAGAACAGAAGCTTAAAAAGAATGTAAGCGAAAATGTCGAACAAAGAGAAATAGAAGAAGAAGGATCAATTCATGTACAACCAGAAATTGACGAAGAAGCCTTTGACGAAAATGAAGATCGAACAGCAGATGAAAATAACTTATCTGTTAAGGATTATCAAGAATTTTTTCATTGTGGTGTAGATAATACCGAGGTTTTGAAGAGATTATTTTTACGCCATAAAAAAGTTTTGAAAAGGAACAGAACAAAATTTGATATAACCACATTTCGTCAACAAATTCCTAAGGAAAACCCATTTAGATTAATGAATTCAGACGAATTAATAGCGTTACTAAAACAATTTAAATCAAATTGAATATCAAAGTCTTTGTGCATTTTATGTGATAATTCTTTTAAATTATAATAATATGAATATGAATGATTGAATTTTTTTTTCTTTAGATTTTCAAATGTTTGCACTAAGACCTTCGTGTTATATTAGTTCCCGATGAAACATCCTTAAATCAATATTTAATAAGCCTAACGATAGTTTATGGGCAAAAAATTATGTTTGATCATGTTAAGTCATTGTGCGATTCCCTTTGAAACGTAGCTATATCAAAGTATCGTTTCACAAGGAATCGCAAAAAATGACTAAATGTGTTTAAAATTTATTTTTTTACGATTAAACTATAGTCAAGCCTATCAATAGCTCATAGAGCGAAAGATCATCGGGAATCAATATAAAACGAAGGTTTAAGTCGAAAATATGAGAAAAATTTGTCAGTAAAAAAAATTCTGATTTTTGTTTTTTATATTTTTAAATTTTTATATTTCGACCACTTGTTCGATATTGAGGATAGAGCCACGTGTTTCTGTGAATATTACCCATAGTGTCGTATATTATTTTAATGTAATTTATGCAATCAAGACGATTAAAATAAAATTTTTATCATTCCTATACATTTTTTTATTTACCCAAAAAACATGCCACAATTCGTAAAAAGTTGAACATGAAAAAAAAGGTTGATTTATTTTATTTTTATGTATTTTCGCAATTAGGCGAGGAATCTGAAAATTAACATTATCACTATAGAATTTTCTCTGGTTAAAGCGGAACATTATCGATGCTGGATCTTTTTATACTTCTCTTGAAAACTAGGATAGCTACTAAGCAAAAACTAATAACATTACACGGATTCAGCGTAAGAAAATTGTTCTGAAAATGGCAAAAAAAAATCTTTTTATTTTTGTGGAGCTTTCATTTTTTTTCTCGAAAACTTACGTAGGTACAAGAAAAACTAATAACATTTCGTGGAATCAGCGTAAGAAAAATTGTTCTAAAAATGGCAAAAAAATGTTTGGTTTTGGGGGTCATTTTATTTTTTTTTCTCAAAAACTTACGGATAGCTAAAACAAGAAAACAATAACATTTCCGTGGAATCAAACCGTAAAAAAAATTGTTCAAAAAAATAATTGAAGAAATTTTTTTTTTTGATTTTTGAGGGCTTTATTTCTCTTTTCTCAAAAAACTACGATAGCTACAAGCAAAACAAATAACATTCGTTGGGATTTCAATCTATCAATAGTTATGACCTCACTACTGTAAAGGAGGCCACTGCTGTACAGGTTTACTGCCCTTAAATTCCGTGTTTTTTTTTTATTTCTGATGGAAAAAAAATTTTCTAAAGGAAAATAATCAATTTAAATTTTTGGCACAAATCCATAATAAAGCGAACTGTTTTGTGTAAGCACCTTAACGCAAAGGGGGAACACTTAAGGTTTTTATCCGGAAATTTTGAAAAACTCTGTCCAGGAACCCTTTTACCCCCGCGCAGAACTTAGAAGGAGTAGCCTAAGGAACCCTACAACTGATTTTTAGTTTTACGATTCTTCAAATTATTCCTGATTTATTTAAAGTTTTCGGATTCCGCCCCCGAAAAAAAAAACAAAATTTCGTTTCTGTTCCAACAATGATTAAAAAATAAGTGCTGGGCCGCCAACTCTAAATATTCAACTTATTTTTATATGCGCCTCCAGAGTTTTATTTTTTTAAACGATAATGAAACCAAAAAAATTAAAAATTTCCAAAAATTGCCTTTTTTTTTTTGTCTAGGTGGAAATTGGTGTTTTTGAGGCTTGTTTTCTTGCGACAATTTTACAATATGTAAGTACCTGAATACCAATTTTTTTATAGATTTAGATACCGTAATTATTATTTTCGGTTTCCCTCGAAAAAAAAACTCGCTTAAGAAACGCAAAATTTATTTTGCACCATCTCCCGAGAAGTAAAAAGTAACGTTATTTCGTGCCCCTATCGAAGCGCGAGGGGGTACCCTTAAGATTTTTTTAAGTTATTTTTTAAAGTGTACTCTATATATTATTATTATTTTTTTATAGTTTAGTCTCCCTTAAATTCAATTTTCTTCGATAAATAATTTTTAGACATAACTTAACTAAAAAAAATTAAAAAAAACCCACGACACTATTTTCTCTCTGAAACGTCGTTGTTACATAGTGACATTTCGGGACGCACTTCCATATATTTTACCCTAGATAAGATGGGGAACATGGCTTTGGCACAAATTTTGTGTCAAAACCCCCTATTGGGAACATAGCACAAAATTGGCACCAAATTTTAGGTAATAAAGGGATTTGTGCCAATTTTTGGCACAGATTAAACAGTAGATTTTAATTTTTTCCCATTAAAAATGATATTATTCACTTATTCGCGAGAATCAGCGTAACTAGTAAAGCTTACTTCGATACGCGAAGAAAATGTAAATTATAAAAATATGGTGGATAATTATATCGCAGCATATTTTTTTAAAAATGAAAACAAACGAGATGAATTATACATTTTATTAAATATAGATCAAAAATATTTTATATGCGTGCGTTATCCGTTAAATAAATTTGACATCAATTCGATTTTCTTCTAAAAACCGTTTCCACTCTGTAGGAAAATTTGGACGTATTTCATCGGGACAAATTTTGCCGTCTTTGATTTCGCTGTCTAACCAGCGAATGAATGCTTTTCCAATTTTTTTTGGACTTAAAAAATTTTGTGTATCATTTTGTTTGAGAAATTTTAGATTTTAGCACTTAGACCTTCGAATTATACTTAGACCTTCGAATTATACTTAGACCTTCGACTTATACTTAGACCTTCGACTTAGCACTTATACCTTCGACTTAGCACTTAGCATCTTCGACCTTATACTTAGACCGTTCGACTTAAGCACATTAGGACCCTTCGACTAGCAACTTAGACCTTCGACTTTAGTCACTTAAGACCTGCTCGACTTATACAGACCTCGCTTTTACCTCAGACCTTCTCGGACTTATACTTAGACCTCGACCTTTATACTTAGACCTTCGACTTAGCACTTATTTATACTCTTTTTAATTATCTACCCCTAAAACCCGTTTGCTATGGAAAATTACTTTTGATGGCTACCTATATTAAAAAAATAATAATTTAGTTATCTCTAAACCCGTTTTCTATGAATAATTAATTTTGATGGGTAATTAAAATAACAAATATAAAAAAATATTTATTTATATAGTTTTTAAAAGCATCGTCTTTTAAGCAGAAATTCGTTAGTTCTTTTAGTTTGTGTTTAAAAAAGCAATAAATACGGTTACAAATAAAAACTATCGTCGATAACAATTTTTATTACTATTATTACTTTAAGCTTAACAAAATGGTACTCGAAAGCGTTCAGCCGCTGTTGCGATTCCCGTAAGGCGACACTAATAATATAGTGACTTTCGAAGGGGAACCGAAAAACGAGAACCTAACTGTGGCTCGCGCGACACCTTTTCTTTAGGGATAAACATCGCTTCAACCCGGATATTAGTGACGTCAGTGAAGGGAATCTGATATAAGTCGAAGGCCTTAGTTGCGAAAATCTAAAAAAATTTCATGAAAAAATAATAATAATAAATTCACAAAAAAAATATTTAAGTTTCGTGACATTCTGCCACTTACGAACTTCGACTTATATTAGTTCCCGATGAAGGCGACTATATGACGTCATAAGCGGTTTGAAGATACTTTAAGCTTAACCAAAAATGGTAGTCGAAAGCGTTCAGCCGCTTTTGCGATTCCCGTAAGGCGACAACCTAGTATATAGTGACTTTTTCGAAGGGGAAAACCGGAACAAAAAAACCGACCAAACGTGCTCCGCGCGACACCTTTAGGGGAAAACTATCGCTTCACAAACCCGACTAATTAGTGACGTCAGGAAGGGAAACTGATACTCAAGGTCGCAAGTACGATCCATGAATGGCGGCAAATTAGTACATCATGAAAAAAATTAATTAATCAATTGAATTCACAAAAACAAATTCTAAGTTCGGAATTCTGCACTGTAGGAACTGTCGACTTATATTAGTTCCCGATGAGGCGTCACTAGTATGACGTCATAATCGGTTTTAAGATACTTTAAGCTTAACACAAAATGGTACTCGAAAGCTTTCAGCCGCTTTTGCGATTCCCGTGAAGGCGACACTATTATATAGTGACTTTTCGAAAAGGGAACGGAAAAACGACCTAACGTGCTCGCGCGACACCTTCTTTAGGGATATAAACTATCGCTTCAACCTCGATATGAGTGGACGTCAGAAGGCGAACTGATATCAGGCTCGAATCGCCTAAGTGCGAAAACTCTAAAAAATTCATGAAGAAATATAATAATAATAATAATTCACCAAAAAAAATTTAAGTTTCGGAATTCGTGCACTTAGAACTTCATCTTATATTAGTTCCGATGAGGCGTCACTATATGCCGTCATAATCGGTTTGAAGATTACTTAAAGCTTAATTGTCCCCACGACAGTTCAGCCGCTTTTTCGATTCCCTAAAGGCGACACTATATTATAGTGACTTTTCGAAGGTAACCGAAAAACGACCTAACGTGCTTCCGCGCGCGGACACCTTTTTTAGGGATAAACTATCGCTTCAACCGAATAGTGGACGTTCAGGCTAAGGGATCACTGATATCAGGAGTCGAAGGGCCTAAGTAGCGAAATTCTAAAAAAATTCATGAAAAATAAATAATGTAATAATTCACAAAAAAAAAATTAAGTTCTCGGAGGTTGCCACTTAGAAACTCGCAAGTCTTCATTATTAGTTCCCGATTGAGCTGCACGTATATGAGCGTATAAACGGTTTGAAAGAGACTTAAGCTTAACCAAAATGGTACTCGAAAAAAGGCGTTCAGCGCCTTTTGCGATTCCCGTAAGCGACACTATATTATAGTGACTTTTCGATTGGAACCAAAAACGACCTAACTGTGGCTCGCCGACACCTTTTTTAGGATAAAACTATGCGCTTCAAGCCCGAAGAATATATTGGCAACGTCAGGAAGGGGAACTGATATACGCGTCGAAGGCCTAAGTGCGAAAATCTAAAAAAAATTCATGAAAAAATATAATAATAATTCAACAAAAAAAAAATTTAAGTTCGGAATTGCACTGTAGACTTTTCGACTTATATTTATTCCCGAATGAGGCCTCACATATGACGTACATAATCGGATTTTGAAGATACTTTAAGGCTTAAACAACAATGGTAGCTCGAGAAAGCGTTTCAGCCGCTTTTGCGATTCCCAGCGGTTAAGGGACACTAAATCAATTATAGTGAACTCTTTTCGAAAGATCGAAAAAAGGGAACCGAGAAAACCGAACACTAAGCGTGCGGCGCAGCGGACACCTTTTTTAAGGGGAATAACTTCGCTTCAACCCGACATATGTTGACGTCAGAAGGGAAACATAGATACATAACGAGCTCCGTAAGGCCTAAGTGCGAAAATCTAAAAACATTCCATTGAAAAAATAATAATTTGAAAATCACAAAAAAAGAATTTTAAGTAATTCGGGAATTTGCACATTTAGAACTTCTGACTTTGAGTCACTCAATTAGTTGCGATGAGGCGCTCCACTAGCTATTGAGCGTCATATCAGGTTTGAAGAACTTACATAAACTTATACCAAAAAATTGTAACTCGAGAAGACAGATAATACACGCCCGCTCTTTGCGATTACACGTAAAGGCGCCGACTACATATATTATACGTGACTTTCGGAAGCGAACCGAAAAAAACGACCGTATAACGTGGCTCAAGCGCGCCGACACTTAATCTTTAGGGCAAAATAAAATCTTTTTAATCAAGCATTGCAAACCCGAATATAGTAGAATAGGCAGAAATAAAACGTCAGGAAGGGATAACTGATATTAATCGAGAAGACCTAAGTGCGAAAATCTAAATAAAATCAAATAGAAAAAACGTAATAATAAATAATCACAAAAAAAAATTTAAGTTTACTAGATTAAAATTAACTTAGAACTATCGACTTATATTAGTTCAACCAAACAAACGAGATAACGGTCAGACGAACAAACGGTAAGTATTGTAAGTACTTTAAGCCCTCTTAACCAAACTATGGTACTCGAAAGCGTTCATGCCCGCTTTATTGCGCATGAATCCCTGAGAATAAGGCTGAACAAACTAATTATATTTAGTTGACTCTATCGAAGTGAGGAAACTCGAAACGAAAGAACGACTACCTAACGTGCCGCGGTCAAGCGCGACACCTTTTAAGGTTTAGATAAACGTAGTCTCGCTTCAGAACCCGAACTATAAATTAAGTGACGCGGCCGTGCTGGGTTACAATGTGTCCGGCCCAGGCTCGGCGAAGGGAAGGGGTCTGGAGTATTGTAGGGGTCGAATGGTCTCTAACAGTCGCAGAATCTAAAAAAATTGGGACTGAAGAATCGTATAATTGGATTAAATTAATATTGATTCAACGAAATGGAAATATTGATTATCTTTAAGCTTTCGTGCAATTTGCACTCTAAGGAACCTGTGTCTACGGCTTATATATAGTTCCCAATTATCTAAAAGCGTCCACTATTAATTGACGTTCGATAATAATCGGTTTGATTAATCTACTTATTAATGCCCTTTAACAACAACCCTGGCTGCACTCGAAACAGCGTTTCAGCCGCTTTTTTTGCGATCCCGTTTAAGGCGAACAAATATTAACTTTATTTCCATTTATAGTGATCTTTTCGTTCCCATACGGTAAAGGAAAAATCCAACGATAATAAGGTACCAACATTTAAGCAAAAAAGTAACCGGAACCCCGTGACTTCATGCAAGCGACACTCTTATTAATCTTAGTATAGTAAACGCAGGAACATAATTAAACTTGACCTTTGTGTTAATCTGAAATTGAGGGTCGTTCGGAAGGGAAACTGATACGTCAGTCGAAGGCTTTAAGTGCGGAAAATCTAAAAATAAATTCATTCATTTGTTAGAATAATTTGACATATATGAGTAATAATTCAACAAAGAAAAAAATTAAGTTCTCGGAATTTTCTATGCTTAAAACTTAAAAGAATAATCGACTCTATAAATTAGTTCCCGGAGAGGCCGCAACAATATATCTTATACAGTCATAAATGCGGTATAATTGAAGGATACTATATCTTTAATGCGCTTAAACAAAATGGTAACTCGAAACAAAGCGTTCGGAGGCCGCTTTTGCGATTCCCGATAAGCGCGACAGCAAAGAATATAATAGCAGTAGTGACGATAGAAACTTTACTTAAGAAGGGAACGAAATAAACAAGCAAGTGCCGTCCTAACTGCTCGCGCGACACCTTTTTCAGAAGGAATAACAACTAGTGCGGGCAAATATAACAAAACACACAAGATAGAGTGTGATCTAGTCCTAGAAAGGGCAACTTGAAAAGGCCGATATGGTCTAACTTTAAAGTTTGAACGAAAAAATCTAGAAAAATATTTCATAAACTGAATAATTATTGTGGTGTTCGGTTTTTTGTTGCCTTTTAAAATCAAATAAACTAAAATAATAAATCGCCACAAAAAAAAATAGAGTTTCGGAATTTTGCTACTTTAGAACTTGTCGACTTCTGTTATTAGTTCCCGATGAGGCGTCAACTAGTATACGTCATAATCGGTTTATTGACAATATTTAATATAAATTCTTTTAGAAGAGTAAAGCCGTGTCTTACTTATTCTAATTTCTCATTGTTTAATTTGTCCACTCGAAAGCGATTTCAGTTGTCCCGCTTTGCGATTCCACAAAATAAATGCCCGAACGCACTCCCGGAATGTGATATAGTGACTTTTCGAAGATTTCCGGGAAACCCGAATATAACACGGAAAGAGTATACAATAAAAACATATAAGCAGACCGTATCCACGTGCTCTCGCGCCAACTCCTCCTTAATTAAGGTAGATAATTTTATAAACACAATGCGCTTCAACACTAACGAATATAGTGAGATACGTCTAGAGAATAGGGAAACTGAATTTAAGGTCGAAGGCGTTAATTCTAAGTGTGACGAAAATCATAAAAAATTTCATAGAAAAATAATAATAATAACTTTAAAATTTCACAAAAAGAAAAATTTAAGTTTTCGGAATTTGACATTACGACACACTTCGACTTTAATATTATTAGTTTCCCGCACATGGGCGTCACTACATCTATTGACGATTTACATAATCGGTTTGGAAGATCATACTTAAGCTTTAACAAAATACGGTTACTCTAGAATAAAGGAGCGTTCAGCCGCTCTTTGCGTAAATTCCCGTAATGGGCGACACTATATTTATAGTGACTTTTTCGAAGGTAACCGAAAATACGATATATAACCTAACGTGCTACGACGCGAACACCTTTTTAGTGATAATAAAAACTATTTCGGCGGTTGTTCAACCCGATGTAAAAAAGTAAGCCTGACGCCAGTAAGTTAAGAAACTGAAGTTATAAGCGAAAGGGTACTAATTGTTGCGAATAATAATATTCATAAAAAAAAAATTACTTGAAAAAAATCAATGTATGAAAACAATAATAACTTGAGCCACACAACAACTGGTGTTTTTAAGAATTATAGCGCATTAATGACAATCCTTAACGACCTTGCGACTACTTCATTATCCCTAGTTCCCGGGGACAATATATAATCGGCGCCCTACCACAAGTATTAATATGACGTCTAAATAATTAGTAACTTGAAGATTAACTTATAAGTCCCTTTAATACTCAAATAAATAGGTTACCTCGCGGTTAAATAAAAGCGATTCAGGGCCGCTTATTTGCGATTCTACCCGATTTAAATATATATTATAATTAATTTTATATAATCATAATGTAAATAACTTATCACTATATAATATTATGGCAGCGACACTATTAATCATTAAGTTGAGTTTCGAAAGGTTACCAGTAGATAAAAACGATGCCATATTACAATTAGCAATCTTAAAATAACGTGCTCGCCGCGACCACAACTATTTATAGGTTTGAAACAAATTAATAAAATAACCATAAATATCAACTTAACATACCCTCGCATCTGAATAAACTAAAACGCTCAACAATTAGTGAGTGAAAAAGGCTCGGAAAGAAAACTGATATAAGTCCGAGAAGTCTAAGTGCGAATCGATTAAATCGTAGAAAAAAAAAGTGCTTGGAGATATTATTTTATTAAGTTATATGAGAATAATGCCCTTAGATTACACAAAAAAATACTATAAATTAATAAGAGAAATTTACGTTCATTTGCAAGTTTGTTGGACCTTCCACTTCCTATTATTATTCTCCGTACTTAAGTGTTCGTCTGTCACCCATAAAATGGAGAAATTATGATTTTCTTTCTAAAATACGGTATTGGAAAAATAACAATATCAAGCATATAACACAATACCACCTTAAGTTATAACATCGCAAAATGCGCCAATTTTAAAAAATTCGCCCGTGACTTTCTGCGATTCCTCGTAATTGAGCGACACAATATTATTATAGTGACTTTTCCGGAAGGGAACCGAAAAATACGATTATATATATATCATCAAAATATATATAAATATATTTACCATGATATAGTACATGTTTATCTAGCGCGATCACCTCTTGATAAGGGACTTAAACTATCGGCTTCAACCCGATAATACATAAAATTAATATAAATATTAAGATGATATACGTTATAACTAATAACTATAAAATAGGAAAGGGGAATCTGATATTAAAGATTCGAATAAAGAGTCTTTAATAGTTGACGAAAAAATATCTAAAGAAACAATAATAAATTTCTATTTTGAGTATGATATATTAGCAGCAATGAAATGATTCATATATTTTAATATCAGAATACCGCCAAAGAGAGAGTAAATGCTTTAAGTTTCGGACTATTTTTGGCCGACTGGTGAGTGGTATACTTGCATCGACTTAAAACATATCATCTAGTCTTGGGCCATGACAGCGGTGGAGCTAGGTTATGACGTCATAAGATGGTGATAAAGGACGTGAATAAACATCGGTGGACATCAGTTTACCGGGAGTGCCTGACCGTGCAGTAGTATACTAGCTTAGTGAGAGTCCTGATAATGACTCTACTTCATAGAGTCTTGCGATTTTATTTACAAACTTCTCGTTAGTTTAATTCACCTATTATCACGCACTTAATAGTGTGAACTATATTCGCTCAGTAACAACATACGTCCCGACGCGGCTAAGTTTTAAACACCAGTAATTTAATTAATATGATAAGAATTTTCTAACGGAGAAAATTAAACTAGAAAATATTGTCTTTTCGAGCGATTTTCTTCGTTTACATTTTTTCGTAAGAGTGTCGAAAAGGATTATTTTGGCAGAATATCTTCAAAAACAAAGGACTATCACAAGAGCATATTACTCACAAGTTTTAAGAAAATTTTTCCAAAGTATGTCATTCCAATGGGATACTGCGTTCTGTTTAATTCACTTTTTGAATTAATATCAAAATGTAATTTATCGTCCTGCTGCCGAGGCATCAATGAATGTTCAGGATTCGCCTAAATCTCTTTTTTTACTTAAGTTCACCTCTATCGCAGAACTACTTTCATCCAACCTCCGTCACTGAGAAATATAAGGAGAAGAATTGCAACTAGGTTCCACAATATATGATCCTATACCGTTTATCGCCGAGAACCTATATATATAGGAGGTAATATTGAGAGATTATAACCCACTTCTGCTAGGCAGTGCTGATTTGTCCCTTCTGTGAGAACCATGCAAATCTAGAATATCCGCAGTTAGGACCTATCTTCGTGTACGATTTGGCTTCGAACTTAAAAATATTCCCTGTTGGCGCGCATTCCATATGGGGTAAGCATGCCAATCGTCATGACCGAATATCTAATCTATATGAACACGTTAAAAAAATTAGTCTCTTAACTATGATAAACCTCAATCGGTCAATGCAGGCACAGCAAGAACAGTAATTCGAACTGTGATGAGTAGTAAGAGTGATGGCCAGATTTCAGTACCGACAAGCAGCAGCCACTGACAGCGATCCAAAACATTTCGCGTAAATACATCCTTGAAAATAATATCTACGGACGTCGAGAAAGGTATACTCCCAACCAGTTATTCTTGCAAATCATATTCTTGCCAAGTAAATCACACATGACCATGCTTGGTGAATAGTTTTGCCAATCATTGTGTACGTACATTTTTTAGGTAAATATATACTGTCCAGTAGTCGTTTACAATCGCGTTCATAAGTCACACCTGCTGACATAAGTACAAAATTCTCATCCGCAGTCAGTGTGATGCCATTCCTTCAAGTTATCTCAACAAATTTTCATCAATAGATTTTCTTTTTTATCTTTTAAAAGGATATAGTGTTATCAAACTGAACGATAGCCAAGAGTCGAAACGATTTACTGTGACTAGTATTTTATCGGCTGCTTATGCTAAACTATATGACTATATCCTCTGACGATTGTGAAAGTAGCAATTACGACTCTAAAGTAAGTTGCAGGAGGAACGACCCCTGTATGAGTAGTCATCGAATTTCCACTATGAGAGCCCATAAGAGCCGTTTCCTTTGTCTACTAGTCGTCCCTGAGTTTTATTAACTTCATTCTTATTACATTTCACATTTCATTTGAAGATGGTTCCAAAATGGACTCCTGCAGCTTAAGATATCGTATTACATCCGGCAGATCCAAAAGCTGTAGAAGGCCGCGATTTTTTTCAAAATTCCCTTCAAAGTTTCAAATAAGCCTTTAAGTTTGTGATGTTTGGATCTGAAACAATAAATAGTATAGGCGATGAGTTTAAACTGTGGGCGAATCGGCGATGAAGATAATTTTCAACCCGAGGTGCGTAAATATAAATGAGTTATTGATGTAGAGATACATGTCACGTTCATATTCCAATGCCCATTTTGGACAGGTCGATTTCACCGACCTGATCGAATAAGCCGTAGAAGAATGCGTTAAATGTGACAACTTGAGGGCGAAGATTAGTAGCGAAAAAATATTCGGCACCGTTGGGTGGAATATGCGCTCAAAAGACTATGGTCAGCCTAGAGTTCCTTCATGACGAGTGAGCGGTGTAGGATGAGGGAATGAATTAAAACGGGTGAAGAAAGGGTGAAGCAAGCGGTAGACTGCTAGGTACTAACGTCAGCACAATCTCCTGTTCGTGGGTAACGCCCACGCCTAAAAAGACACGTTATCCAACTCAATAAATTTTGTGCGCTCTTGTAAATGACTTACGACTAATGACGGTAGACATCTCGGAAGGAGTTCTCATTTCCTGCATGGTAATAATAAGTAGTCGACACGAAAGTCTGGGCTTTTATCGCTGGCGGATCAAGGACGATTCTGGCGAAAACGCGTTACTTTGATATTGCTCAGTCAAATAAATAACTTTAATAGACATATAGCTTAGTTATTTTAGGGAATAGCCCGTACAGTGAGCTAATTACTATCGTAACGAAGTTATGCTAAGCAATAGACCCTACTAATATTAAATACCGATTAATTGAGTCCCGCCTCAAACCCAATAAAAATATTTGTTGTGGAAGCCATTTTCACCGCTTTTTATGAAGTGTGGTACAGTTTCATCCAAAAATAAAACACACGAGACTGCTGGTTCTTCGAAATTCAATATCATTATATATAATTGCTCAATTACCTACATTTCCATAGATGCCGACAACTACATTAACCTATCAATAATATCTCTAGGTTCGGGTAAAGAAATTCAGTTAATGCTAGCTGAAAGAAAGGAAACCAGAAAATATCTTAAAACAGGGTAACTTATACTGAATATGTGATAAGTTGAGAATTATTATCTCGATACTTATTAATACCCCGAATATATATAGTAAATATATATATGAACCTAGGTCATATCTTTTTTAAGATAAGTCATTTACGGTAATCATGGAAATTAGTTGAGGATAATATTCGTTAGAGTAACTCTCTATTAATGTAATCTGTAATGCACTGACGCGTGACGACTGAACGACGTACGATTCGAACGGACGGACGACAGAAAATCAATACTAAATTTGTTACTGACACGTCACCCTATTCCTACACAAAGCTCGGCTAGTACTCTCGGAAATTTAATTCAAACTCTTTAGTCATATTCATAGATAAAGTAATTTAGTATTCAACACCGGAAATAACCTACGTACAAGATATATCCCCCGAAGTGATGTGAAATGTAAAGAAAAATATACGAAAATTATATAAATATCTAACGTAAAATTATGCATTATTCAAAGGTATATAAAATATACACAAAAAATTCTAGACGGAGACCTTACACCGTATTATCAAACTAGAAGGAGGTAATACGTCCTGTAATACGAACTCATACCTAATTAGGCGGAATCGGGTATATATTAATATAAAATATAGTTCATAAATC